>JAPSGF010000113.1:1302453-1332778 GCA_035772895.1 Perdix hodgsoniae | reverse complement strand
CCTTCCTCCTCTCCCCCTTCTCCCTTCCCCCCTTCCTCCCTTCCTTCCCTCCCTCCCTCCCTCCCTCCTCTCTCTCTCCCTGCCTCCTTCCCTGCCTCCCTCCTTGCCTCCCTCCCTCCTTCCCTTCTTTGTTCCCTCCCTCCTTCTTTCCCCCCTTCCTCCTCTCCCCCTTCTCCCTTCCCCCCTTCCTCCCTTCCTTCTACCCAACCTTCCATCAATCCATCTATCCATCCCAGGAAGCACCTGCATCTCTCTGCAGTGCTCACCAGATATAACAAAACAGATGTGTTCCATTGTTGTCAGGGCACTACTGTTGGCACTACTGTGATGCTCAGAAAAACATGTTCAGGAAGCTCAGCTTTAAGTAGGAAGGGAATGGAGCTTAGGAATGCAACACATGAACATATGGCAAAATGTTTTGACATTGTTACAGGTAGAAAAGGGGAGCTTTGAGAGTTGTTAAAAAGTGAGGAAATCAATCAAGTCTAGCAAGATAATGGTTCTGAGTGAAAGATATGGAGACTATAAATAAAGTGGAGGGGGAAAAGAAGAAAAACAGAAAAAAAGAGCAGACATTCAGTTTTGGAGACATTGTGCCTGAAAGGAAGCCTGAAGATGCCAAGAAAAACGTGTGTAGAGAGTGCCTAAGGAGTAGATCTGAACAAAGGGAGAAAAGGGTGAGAGGGTAATAGTGATGGGGTTATTGAGTAAAAAAACAAGGAAAAACTACATTGTAAAATGATATAAACAGTAAGGAAAATGAAAAAAACTTGGTACTTTTATTGCTGTTTTTATTAACAATTTCACTTAGGATTAAACAAATTGTTCCTGTCTTTAACATGGGTAGATAGTAGAAAAGCAGAATAGCTGTAGTGGTAGGTTACACTGTGGTGATCAAGCTCATAGACTTCATAACACTTACATGGATCTATACATGCTGAAGATGCGGCAAAAAGAGTTGCTTGCATATAATTCAGCTTCTAAATTGGAAACAGACCAACATAGCAGGAAGAGAACAGGGAGGCATACATTAAAATATCAGCATAGCATGTGTTCCATTCCGCTACAGTATTATTCTAAAAAGTCACAAAGTCTTGATTTTCTAAACATTTCTTAGCTTTCATTTGATTCAACGGAGTAAAATAACTATTTTAGTAATCTGTATTCTGAAAAGTTGATCTCCAATGATTTGATTTATTAAAAAAATTCTACTAACCTTGGAGCAATTGTTACTTTCTCAACTGAATTTTCTCTACTTAAAAATGGCTAATCTTCATAAATATTTTTGAAGTAAGACACTGTTTCATATCTACAACAGAAGTGTTTCCTAAATTTCCATATGCCTTAGAGACAGCCAAACTCCTGCTACTATATATAAATGTATATGATATGTCAATCACATGTAATTAAGAAACTTTTAAAATTAGACAATATTTGGATGAATAGGTAATTAAGTTTGCATCAGAGAGAGATGATAGCAATCTTGATTTATTCTAAACATAATGCTGACTGCTTTATCGAGGCTTAGAAGCTCCACAATTGCAAAGGCAATTTCAGTTTCTTACAGCAGGTGGTAGTATGTGCTATTAAAATAAAATGTTTACTGCCAAGAAAGACTGCTGCTTACTTAATAAGAACACAAGTAGAACGGGCAAGAAAATGACTGCTATAAATGTGTTGAAAACTTGTGGATTCAAAAATTGAATATTTATAACTTCCTGCTCTTGTGTTATATGACTGCAAGACTAACCTTTGGAGGAACAGTTACAGACAAACCATAAACATGGTGCCAAAATTAACTTTTACAGAAGCTTAACTTTTACAGAATAGCTTTCACCCAGAACCCCCCCCATTCTTTTATAGATGACTACATGGAGCATGCTAGAACAATATGTAAATGGAATTCTGGTATTCCTCTTTTAGTTGCTATCTGTTTCCGGGGAGAGCCAAATCTCTGGAGTCTCTGCCATGGAGTATGCTGGATGCCTAAGTGCTGTTTCTACGCACGTGGAGCTGTATTTTTCTCTTGCCCCAAGCAAATCTGGGTCTGATTCAAAAATTACTGGGTCTAGGAACTTGATGTTCCTACACCTTTATCCCTGAACTGTATGTGTACGCCTAATGCATACTGCTGATAAGATGAGGCTACTTATAAGGAAACCGACTGGATCCTGAATAGAAAAGATTTGTTCTTGTGGTGTTTCGGGGTGGATTCAACTTGTGTCTCTGCTTTTTCTTTCTATGTAATCTGCATTCAGACTGTACTAACTTTAGACAGTTCTCTACTTAGCATGTCTGATTTGGATACTTCTCTTCCTGTGCCCTGCAGTCTGGGGGTCCCTAGATTCCTGTCATGAGCATCACATAGAATCACAGAATCACAGAATGGCCAGGGTTGGAAGGGACCCCAAGGATCATGAATCTCCAACCCCCCTCCTCCACAGGCAGGATCACCAACCTCCCCATTCAACACTAGACCAGGCTGCCCAGGGCCCCATCCAGTCTGGCCTTGAACACCTCCAGGGACAGGGCATCCACAACCTCTCTGGACAGCCTGTTCCAGTACCTCATCACTCTTTCTTATTTAAATAGAGATCTCAATGTCAAGTTCTTTTGCTGGATCTAGTTTTAACTGCATATGAATATGGTTTTTCCACATGTGGAGTGAGATGCTGTGATCAGGAACAGCAGTCCCTCCCATCTTCCCTGTGTTTTCTTTGGGGTAGCTGAATTCTGACAGCAACTCCTGGATGCTGGAAGTCCAGAAGTGAGATGAGAGGAGATATGATCAATGAGTAACAGGAATCAGTGAGATGCTTACCTGCTTCCAGGCTGCAGTTGATTCAGGGTGAAGCTGGCAGCAGATATTCAGGGTATATCTATCCATAAAATTATAGTTACCATGACATTTCAGATACCTACAAGAGTCTTAAAGCAATAATAATAGTTGTCAAGCAGCTCAAAGACACAGCTAAGAACCAGAGTTCTTTTGTGATTTTTTGTAGGTTAGCCTTCAGTCTCTGAAGTCCTTTTGCCCTCATTTACTACATTAATATAATATGCCTAAAGGTTCCCCTTGTTATATTACTTTAACTCAACATGGCCTTTAACTGAGCCATCTTGGAGTCTGTGTAATCATTTGCAGACACCCGAAACAGCTGTTAATTCAAGAAGATAATTTTTCTTGTCACAGAAGCATCTAATTAAGATTTTTATTATTCTCAAAATAGTATTTTGGCTACTAGTTCTGCTAACCACTCAAATGTGGCATAGGTGAGACCCATAGGACCTTTGGCTGAGTTAATATCAGGTTTCCAAATGGTAAGAGTTGCAATGGCACCTGAGAGCAGAGTTCCTTTAAAAAAACCTCAATTCCTATGTCTCTGATTCTATACAACTGAAACATTTTTCCTCAGATAATGTGCTTCTGCAGTTGGCAGCATACATAACCATTGCAAAGTGGAGAAGCACTTTTGTCTTCTGCCACTTTAGGGGCTCATTTTTAAATCCTGTAAAGCCAAACCAAGCCAAGACAAACCTTAGTGAACTGGGATCATGAAAAGAGCAAGACTTCCTTCCAGTGAATGGCATCTTGAGAATTTCAGTTCAGCTTTTTCTGAAGCTGGGCTGTTAGTTACTCTTATAGCCTTTCATTTTGTACTGACCTATAGTAGCACCATCATTCCCATATTCCCGTAAGCGAAAGTTAACATTTGTCTCAAGCAGTGCTGTGGCATCTTGATTGTAAATACCCACTAGGTATTTAGCTGAAAGAATCTTGGCTTGTGCATTACAAAAAATTTCACTCCAGGAGCACAGTCAGATAAAAGAAACTATAATCAACTGTGAATGATCTGTGGGTGGTTTATCCGGTTGCTGATTAATCACTCCATTAATCAAATGCAAAGATGGTGAGCTAACTCTGTGTAGAGCCAATTTCTGTGAGCTGGACTTCTAAACTCAAGTGTAGTGCCATACGAATCTGGTTATGTGTCGAGAAGTACTATCCTTTTTGCAGTTTGCACCTTGAGTCAGTAAATCTAATGGCATTCAGGAGCCACTAAACTGCTGTATGCAGAACCAAACCAGACCTCCCAACATTCATTCCTATTACTGGCAGCTCTGGGAAGAGTGACATGGAGCCACTCTGCATAAAGCCAGCTCAGATCTAGTGTGACATGGTAGCAGGGTGGATAACATGACAGAGATCCAAGGGAAATTCTTCAGAATCACTTTCCAGCAGTTCTGGACAGATTTTCAATTTCTGGTGTAGAGTTATCAAAATGGATGGCGCCAAGAGAGATCCAGTGCCATATCTAAGTGAGCAAATGTGTGAGAAACCAGTTACCTGATACATGGAAGCCACTGTAAGAGCAATTTTAAGTAAAGCTGATGATTCATTGGTTATTGAGAACTGACTTCTCACATAATTATTTGGAAGCTTTGGTTAATGTTGCCTAGCATTCTTGTGACCTAGGGTAGTTTGCATGTTTGTTCCCTATCTGTCCCAGTCCATTTAATTATCCTGGATGGTGAAGATCTGGCTGTTCTCACATGCGTATCTATTTATTCATTGTAATGCAAAGTGAATTTAACCTATAGTAGTAGGATAACATATCTTCTAAAAATCTGCAATGACAGCAAACTGAAGTGAGGTAAAGGATGCAAAAATTTTTCTGAAATAATCAGTAAAGTTAAATAAGCTTATGCTCCAATTACACTCTGCTCCTTAAAGCTTTAACATCAAAGTGAATGGCCTCTTGATAGATGTGTCTGGTTCCAGCTGAAGTTACAGGCCTGAAGGGAATGGTAGGAGCCTAGAAACAAACTAGAAAATTACAATTGTTCTTTTTAGTTTAAACAGTCAACATGGTGATGCCAGCAATAAAGCATGGGCTAGGTTCTGAGAGTCAGATCTATTGACTAGAGGACTGATGAGTCTCAGGTTTGAAGTTTAAACTTCTGATTTTTCTGTCTGGCTGCCACACAGCTATTTATCATGTATAAATAATTGTAAGGAAAGTAGAAGGATTTCTGAGCTCCCTTCTTAGCCAAAACACACTGGCTGACAAAGGCAGGTAGGTGGCAGTAGCAGGTGACTAATATCCTGCTGGATAATTACATCTGCCACAGACTTATCTCTTAGCACCAAGTACCTCAAAATTAAAAGTGAGGAGTATATGAAAAATACTAGATACTGAATTAAGTAGGAAAAAAAAATAAATTCATATCTCCTGTAGAGACTCAAAGAAACTGAAGGAGTTCAAATAAGTAATGAAGATTTTAACACTGACAGTCAAAAAACTTGATCTTTTCCTACTGCGAAAAGATATCTGAAGGAAAATACTGAGGACTAGAATCTGCTGAATTATTTTGGGTGTGGTGTGGTAATATATTAAATATAAGGGGTTTTGTGTGTGTGTTTCATAACAAGCTAAGTTATGGCCACAGATTTTCAAAGCTGAGGGAGAGAGAGAGAATGCTTTCAGATGTCTGCAAAAGGCAATTCTTCACTGTGTATACAGACAATGATTTCTGTGAAAGAGTTCAGTAACTCTTATACTAAACACTGTGTCCTTGATACATTCTTTCTCATTTCATAAAGCTGAGTCTTTGTCCAGACAAAGGAGAGAGGAAATCTCCTTTTAGGCAGAATTAATGTAATTGCAGTGTGTGAATACGCAAATGAGTAATTTGAGATACAGGATCTCCTCATCTTGACAGCTGTATCTACTGACTTGTTTTTCAAAAGTTGAGCCATAAGACTGTGATATTTCAGGAGGAGGTCACTGCACATCTTTCCTCTCAAAGAAAGACCGTGTTGATGTGCTAAATTCAAAAGTTAGGGGCTGCTCTTGTAACCATGGCTATTCTCTCAAAATAGATACCCATTTTCAAAAGGGCATTCCCAATGGTAGATATCAAGTGGGTGAAGATATAGCACTAGATATAGTTCAAGAAAGACACGTTGGAGGTGGACCTGATCTCCAGAATTTTTAGCATATTGTTTGATCTTTAGTCCTTTAATCATGAATAACAAATGAATCCTAAAACAAATGTAATAGCAGCTTCTCCTTGCCTTAAAAAAAAACAAACATTGAAGGGCATACCAAATTCCTCACAAAACTCCCAAATACCCATTCTTGTTCCATTCTACCCCAGAAAATAGTAAGTGCAAAGTGCAGACTGTCCCAGAGGCCAATGATTTAAATATATTTATAAATAAAAATACCCCTAGAAGCACTAAATTGAAGGAAAATGTGGATGTGGCTCAGGGCAGCCTGGTCTAGTCGTTGGCAATCCTCTCCACAGTGAAGGTTGAAACTGTATGATCTTTTAGGTCCTTTTAAATCCAAGACATTCTATGATTCTATGATTCTGTGATTCTATGAGTCTATGAAAATCTTACTAAGGTCTGAAAATCTTACTTTTTAAACAGAGCTTATATGTCTTTGATGGTCACAGCTACATCACTGAGGTACATAGAAATGCTTTGCCCTGGGAGAAGTTCTCCCAATACAATTGTGTCAATAAATCAAATGCAATTCTTAAACTCTATTTGGGAAATGATAAGCAACAAATCTTGTGGAATTGGTTTAACTTGCTCCTGTGAGATACAGTACTCAATATTCCACATGAGTGTTAACAGGGTTGATTTAAGAAGCCAACTTTCCCTCTCAGCATATCTGTTTGGAATATTAAAAATGAATTAAGCCCATAAAACTGTTAAGGACAATCAGACATATCTAAGACCTCTAGAGCACAGCTGCATATTTAAATGTCCTGATATACTGTGTATTTTCCATGAGAAGACACATCCTGTAGAAGTAACACTGATGACTTCAGACACACAAAGGTTGGAACCATTTAAAAAGTATCTAAAGAAGACAAAATGGCTGATGAACTGAGCCTAGGTGCATCCTGGTACAGAGAGAAGAATGCACTATAGCAAGTAGAGAACGAGCCACAGAAATACCAAAATTTAGGAAGGGTCTTTAGCTACAGACTAATAGTCTTAACTACAGAACTGAGGGGTCTTTGGAGTCAGAAATTGATAGAGAGGGCAAACTTGAGTGTCTTATGTCAAATGCATACCTTCAAACCCTGTCCCAAACCCTTAAGATTCAATACTGGAACATTTATGCAGTTGTCCATGCATGCATTTCACATAAAGAAATGAGTAATGATGACATTTATTTGCCTTTAGAAGTTTGGATAAATGGCTGTGTTAGCATCTCTACTGGATGTGTGAATTGCCTTCCCCCTTAATAACAAAAGTGGGAACATCTCCCTGAGCCAGCCAGATCAGCATGGGAAAAGTGTATGTGAGGCTTAGCCCAATGTAGAGTATGAAAACTGACAACCAACAGAATTAACTGTGAAGAGATTAGCAGGCCCTATCTGGCTAGGCCTGATGTGAGCCATTCATGGTGAGTGGGCACTGTGTTTGTACTGTGGTTGAACTGTAAGCTGGAATTACTTTGTTGTGTTTGTGTTTTGGTTTCAATATGTTCTGGTATTGCTCTGCTAAATTAAAGCTATCTGTAATTCTAAATAGTCACAAATAAGCAAATTTTATGCTAAAGAGTAAATGTCCCTTGTAGAGACTATCCAAAATTATTTGATCAGAAACTACTGAACATTGACACTTTTGAAGAAATGAAAACTTTGTTGTGTAAGAACAATAGCAAAGATGTCCTTACAGTGATAGTATCACCAGCTTTAGAAAAAGTATAAAGAGCAGAAAATGGAAAGAAAAAAAAAAACACAAAACAAACAACAACATTACATGAAAATCTTTAGGAAACCTGCACTTTTTAAAATATAGTGTAAAGAAGCATAGGTTTTTACAAGAACCACTAATTCACGCTTGCATTTAGTGCTCTTCTTTCAGGTTCATATTGAAATTATCCTAAGTTTTCATTTATCGTTCAGCTCTCAGCCTTATTTCTTTCTCATTCTCTCCAACTTGCTATTTAAATTTCTGGTATGTATAGTATAGCATGGGAGGTAGATTAGACACTCTTTGTATCTAATAAGATTGTGTTATTGCCAATAAATAAATAATATATATTGATGACAATTTAGCTTTTAGAGCTATATATATTAAAATGTCCGCTGTTATTATTCTGTCAACATTATTCTATAGTCACAGAACTATCCATAACATAGAATTCAGCACAAGAAGTCAATTTGAATCAGCCAATCTCTCAATCATTTCCAATCAAGTGAAGAATGTTCATAACATCAGTTTAAAAATCTTGCCACTGTTCCTGCCCTGGAATAATAATTCAGCTTTCACCTTTGGGTGAAATGACAATTGTGAAATGAAGAATTGTTTATATGTTATCAAGGATGCTTGAAAGACTGATCTAGTTTTCAGCCTGTATGACAGTGAAGGAGGCTGAGTACTTGTCCTTGTTCTATGTGTTAATATTTATGTAAGATTAGTCAGTATAATTCAAGGCAAGTAGAGATGTCAAATTTAGTTTAACTTTTGTACATATATGTTTAGTTTCAGAGGAAGCTAACCAAGCATAGGGACTAACATAGTGAGGATCTCACTTGCATAAATAATAGTAATTTTGAACAAGTCTTGAAGAATAGGAATCAGCACACACTATACTGCTTTTGACAAGATTCAGATCTTGTTTAGTTTCCTTTCGTTTCACATAAGAGCTATTTGACAGCTTAACATTTAAATATATTCAACTGTTTTCAAGATTAGTGTGCCCCTCAGGAGAACATGGAAGATAAAAATAATATATATGTATATTATCCGTATGTATTATCCGTAAGATAGGACAAAAATACTATTAAATCAAATGCACCTTTAACTTAGTTAGTATGATGTGAATATTTGTTATTATAATTATGAATTGCTCTAATTGTGTGCAAAATTAAAAAGCTTTATTAAAACAAATGTATCATTTAAAAATGCTAAATGAGAAATTAGCTGTAAAAGTAAACAGATTCCTAATTTATTAATATAACTTTCAAAAGTATTCCATTCAATTCCATTCCAAACAGAATATATCCACAAGCTATGGAAGCCTTTTTCTGCTTTGCTCTCTTCTTGGATGATGTGGATAGAAAGTAATCAGGATTCCTTCCTAGATCCATTGGTATGCATAGCACTCTAGGTGTAAGCCTTGGTTCTAGGACAAGTAACACCAGTAAGAATCACAAATGTATTTGGTGACAGAGTCTTTATTGAAATTTGCTGGATTTTAAAGAGGTGAAATGAGATCTTTCATTGTCCTCCTCTTCGTGATATAAAAATAATGTCTCCAGTCATACACACAGAAGAGGCTGTGAATTTGTTGCTTGGTTTATCTGTAACATACTGATGAGAAACTTGGAGCAGGCACCTCTAGTACAAGGGTTATGCAGTCATTTGTTTTCCTCAAGTAGGAAGTCAGTTCTTTACATTTGAAAAAAAGGTGTTCTTGTTACAGAGGCAGCATGAAAAACAGCACTGTAAGTCACTTTTTGCTATATCACATTCCGTGAGAGGATACAAGCAGAAAATTTATGTACATTAGTATATATGGCTTTTAAAACTTCCCTTCAATCTTATGCCAGAAAGAGGAAGCAAGTGTTGTTTTAGATGCCAGAATTTGGTAGGGGAACAAGGTTTGTTCAGCAGGCAAAAGCTCTGTGAGACTGTGTTTGCAAGAAGGGACACTAAATCAGCTTATTTCCCAAATGCCGTATGTCCATATGCTTTCATCAAAAATTCTTCTGACATCTTTTCTCTTCTGGGGAATGTACTTTGGGCCCTCTGACCACATGAAGAAAGCAATAGTAAAGTGGCACAGTGTAGATGCAGATTTCTGTCTGACATTTTCTGGCATAAACAACAGAGGAATGGGCACAGGCGACACTCCACAGCTTTGTGAGGAATGTAGCCATAGGTACTGCTTTGCATTTCTGCTGAGGTTTGATGTGAGTGCATGTCACACACTGTCTTTCACCTGTTATTTCTCTGAGGCTGAGTGCTACTGCTACCAACAAAATTTCTCAGGCTTACTTTAGGAGAATATTAATGAAAGTCTTCTAAATCCTTGCAGATACACACGCAGGGTAGCAGCTGCTTTCAGTTCTCCAAGAGAGATTTCAAACATTTACTTACTGCCGAGCTTTATGCATAGACGTGCATGTGAAAGGTCAGAGATGGTCGTTTTATCATTTGGGATGAGCACAGCTGAATTGAAATGTCACAGCAGTTGTACCTAGCAATTTTAAAGCTTTGGAGTGTTGCAAGCCTGTGGATTCTCCTGCCAAGCAAATAAAAACCGGCTCTCCGACTGTACAAATTTACATGATTACAGATAATATATTTTACATCATGCTTGTGGAGTTCTGAGCACTGGTAGAGCAGAGGGAGCTTTTGGAGTTGATTGGAGCAGAGGAGCTTGCTGTGCAGCCCTGGAGCAGAGAAGCTGACTGCTAATGCCATGGACAGCATCAGTCAACTAATGACTCTTATGTGGCTGATAGATGTCAGCCCCTTTAGACCTCTCAGACATTACAAAGGAAATCTGCAAAAGAAGTCAGAATATGTCACAGTGTAATAAAAGAGAATGAGGAAAATTAATTTTACATAATTAATTGAGCAAAAGATGTCTCTGCAAGAAGGGGTATCCTAAAAAGAGATCATAATTTCTTTGTCCAGTATTTTTAGGTGGTTGCTTTAGCCATGTCTTTGCTGAGAATGTGCACTGTGCGATCAGTATAGGAACTTGCTGACTCACTGGAGGAGGTTCTGCTGGGGGATTTATAGATTCTTTCCTTAGGAAGTACTTTGCTTAAGAGAGTTTAGTGGATTATTCAAAAGGGGATGGGGAGGATAGACACGGAAACCTTCTCAATGGAAATGGGTGGGTGCCCATTAAAAAAATTCAAACGTATAGGCACTCTACAAGATGAACTGTGTTGCACTGTTGTGATTGTGTAAGGAAAATGAGATTAGGAGAGCAAGAACAAGAAATTTCAATTCCATTTTTTCCTCTGAAATTCATCCTGAGATGGAAAGAAATTGAGGTTAATTTATTTAGCATATGGAGTGAGGACAAGTCATAATGAAAACCATCTCTATGCAGAATTACAAAACGTACTCCTGGATGTCTGTATCATCAAGAGGCATTTTTCTTGAGCAGTCTTCCAGATGAGATGACAGCAGTAATGCTCTGCTTAAGTTCTATAGGAATTGTTTCAAAATCTGCAGAATTTAATAAGAAGTGGGCTAATGCCTATAAGATTCTAAATGAACCTACAAGCTTACAAGGAAGAAAAGCTTATGCTTCTAATTTAATATGGCTAAAAATAAGATATTTTATGATTGTCTAATTAAATTATGCAGATGATTTTTAAAGTTTGTATGTTTTGTTTCTCCAGTGAAGACAGATAAAATTCGATTAGGGAAAAAAAACACTATTATTCAAAAGTAGCTTGTTGTCCACCTGCCCACTCTTAACATAGGTTTGTTTTGCAAATATAAAATTAGGTTTTATGTTGTACATCATCCACTAAGTGGGTGCTTCATGGCATCAGTGACTCTCAACATATGCTGTTTTATGACCTGTAGTTGTCCCATTTTCCACAGTACCCATCTTCTATAATTACATTTGAAAACTGTATCTAGTTGAGGACAGACAAACAAAATCCAGACTCATAAGTCTTGCCCATAAATAGTCAAAAGAAATGGTGTTCACATTCCCACAGACCTAATACCCTTTTTCTCAACAATTCCTCTGTCTTATTTGTTGTGCAGTTTATTTTTTAGGACAAGAACTGGTTTTTACTCTTCTCTGGCACAGTGAAGCTCTGCCTTCAGTTGAAAACTCTGCTGTGATAATTTTGCTGTTTCTAGTAAATAAATAATACTTTTGGAAGACATTATTTACCATGACTCTCGGAGGCAGAGGATATAACCTCCTAGCACATAGGAAACAGGTTTTGAGCAGGCACGAGCAGCCCTCAATGACAGAGAAAAGCCATTGTCAAAATCCCCACAACCTGTCTGCTGCTCATCAAAGGTTCAGAGAAGATGGGGAGCATTTTGAAAACGCTAATTTCATGAAGGAATGAAAGAAATAAACTTAAAGACTGAACAAAGGCATCTGTCTTAGGAAAGCTAGGGATTAAAATGGGAAAAGCTTTGCAAGGTGTTTCTCCTTTGATAATAATCAAGAAATAGAAATAAATAGCCTTGCTGGTAGATCCTCTTAGAGACCAGGGGCAACCTGGAAGAGGGATCTGGAAAATGTGAAAAAAAAACCAACAACCTATTATCTGAAGAATTCTGTCTGCACCATCAGCAATCCTATGATTGCAACTAGCAGCAATCAGAGAAAAACAAGAAGAAAAGATTTTGTGTAGCTCATTCAGTGCATTCTGGTTCATAGACAGAGAAGGAAGGGGGGATGACATGCTCATCTCTGTCAGCCAGTCTGCTCCTGGTGCATTTGACACTGCTAATTGCACAAATATCTGCCTTAACATCAATGGAGTTAGAAAATGAAGCACTTTGGTGTTTAATTCTTTATCATTACAACACAACACTTTACCATACCAAATAACAAACAAACTAGACATCCCTTCTCCTCACTCTAGCAAATCCAAACTAATCATTGTGAGAAATCCACAGACCATTTTCTTCAGGCACTTGTGGAGTGGCAGCATAGAAGCAGAAAGGTGAATGATGTCCTGGTGCAGCAGAACTCCCTCTAACAAATAAGCGAGAAGTTCAGGCACTCCTGGGTTGAAATGGAGCTTTGCACATGAACACCGTAAAACAGACAAATATATCTTTGCTTATTTGCAAGGAAAAAGGGAACAAAAGAAAAATTGCCCTCTAAATTTGGCAAGGAAAACAGAGGATTTTTGCTTCTCTTTCCTCTCTATGGAGAGGAGAGGCATGACCTTTGCTTTGGATGTAGTTTTTACAAAGTATGTCATAGCTCCCAGCATAGAAGAGGACAAGTGACTGTTCATACAGCAGGATGGCACACGGCTGCTGACAGGCAGTCAGGCACCTGGTGTGGAGCGCCGGCGAGATGAACCGGTGGGTGTTTTCCTTTCTCCTCCACTCTCAGCATACTGTGACAGATGGCACTTAGAACTGATTGACATATCTTATAGGATCTGTGCCAATTTAAATTATCTTTCCTATTTATCGTATAAAATGCTGGGGCGAACGATGTGACTCGTTGCATCAACTCACTGAAAAAGAAAGAAAGAGGAAAACCTGTTTTGAAAAAATCCCCAAATCTGACAGCACAGAATCTAAACAAGGATGAAAAAAAAAGAATGATCTGAAGAGAAGTGCACTACAGCTTGTGGATGAGTTGCACAGTGTTGTCAGTTTGCAGCCTTACAAGGTGACTGCATCAAAAATCCTTCAGATTACTATCAAAGACAAATGGTCTGCCTAAGCAAAGGTATTCTTCTTCAGAAAGGTTGTTTTAAAACAGGAGGTTGCATATAAAGCAATGTTTTCTGTGATCAAAATTGGTCACATGCTTGAAATGGATTCTCTTAAATAAACAAACAAAAAGCAAGTGGAAAAGAATAGGGGTAGTGCTCCCATCACCTATCTATATTAAGACTGATTTTTTTTCTGTGTTGAGTATTTGTCATAACATGCCGCACCTTCATTACAAGCAAGTTTGGTTTGTGTGTATTAAATAAGCACTGTAGATTAGCTCTTGCTGCTGGCTTTTCTGAAAGAATCATCCGCTCACCCAAGAGGCCATAACACCATCTTAAAAGCCAGGGAGGAAGAATCAGTATGATGCCTTATTAAAGCTGGTAATTAGAAGCAGTGACAGCAGCACAAAGCTGCTTTTCTCTGTCAGCTCCTAAACTTCATCAAGGACTATACTCGAGAGTATAAAACCTAAGTGCTTGTCAGGAAGATCAGCAAAGTTGTCCCATTCCTACAGAAGTCCAGCAATGCAGTCAGAGCCCTCCCAGCATGGCTCCTGGCACCATCCCAGCCATGCCGCTGGCATTCCTCCCCTGCTGTCAGCACTGCCAGTCAGGTCACTGCCTCCTCTCCTTGTACTCTGCTTCCAGCAGCAAAGGGACAATATTGCTCGGCTTGGCGCCAGTTGCCTGGTGTGACAGCGTTGGATCAGCTCCTCACCTGACATAAGCCAGGCAGAAGGGAAGTAGACAATGTTCTAAAAGGTGAGAAGAAGCAAGAAGGTGACAGCAGCCTGGTGAAATGTCCAGGATGAGAGAGACAGGGAGGGTCACCTTGAGCAAAGCACCCAATTTCTGGCTGCACAGTGTGAGGTGCTTGTCTGTGCTTTATCAGGGCTCTGCCTAGCCCTGCTTTTTGAATTATGCAATTTTTTTGGTGATTAAGCATTACAAAAGAGAAATACTACCACATTAAAGTAGATTCTGCATTCACAGAAAAACAAGCATCCTGCTGCAGCATCAATGTTGCTTACACATTCCTGAAGCCACTGAGATGATCCTGAGCTGAGCGTTCTGTTCAGTGCTGTAATTTTTTCAGATCCTCTCAATAGACAGACTGCCAGTTGTCAGAGCCTGTTGGCCGTGAGAACTAGCAGCATATGCTAAGACAAGCTGGAAAGGGCAGGGTAAAAGAGATGACTTCTCTGTTTATATAACAGGAGATCATAGAGCAACTACAGCAACCTCAGGAGGAGCAGGCTCATCTGAAGGTACGGAAAACAGAGTTTGAAGTACTGCCCGGAAATTCTCCTAATACACAGAATGAATTCTCCTAATTCATTTCTATATGTAAATATAAATGAGTTTTTGATGATTCACTGTTATTATTTACATTGCTGTTTACTGCTAATGACTTCCCCTGACAAAAAAATACTTGGGGGTACTGGTAAATGGCAAGGTGGACACAAGCCAGCAATGTGCTTTCACAGACCAGAAAGCTAACTGTATCCCGGGCTGCATCAAAAGAAGTGTGGCCAGCAGGTTAATGGAGGTGATCCTGCCCCTCTGCTCTGTGCTGGTGAGGCCTCACCTGGAGTACTGCATCCAGATGTGGAGTCCTCAGTACAGGAGAGACATTGACCTGTTGGAGCATGGCTAGAGGAGAGCCACAAAAATGATCCAAGGAATGGAACACTGCCCCCATGAAGATAGGCTGAGAGAGCCAGGGCTGTTCAGCATGGGAAGGAGGAGGCTGTGAGGAGACCTGATAGTGTCTTTCAGTTCTTCTGATAGACCTAAAGGGGTCTATAAGAAGGAAAGGAACAGATACTTTAGCAGGCTCTGGGGCAATAGGACAAGGGGAAATGGTTTCAAACTAGATAAGGGATGATTTAGACTGGATGAAAGAAATACAGAATAATAATTTCTTATAAAATAACCTTATCTAAAAATAACCTTATATAACATCCTTTTACAGTAAGGGCATTGAAGCACTGGAACAGGTTGCACAGTAAGGTGATGGATGCCTCATCTTTGGAGACACTCAAGGTCAGGCTGGACAGGGCTCTGAGCAACCTGATCTAGATGGAGATGTCCCTGTTTATTTCAGGGGAGTTGACCAGATGACCTTTAGGGATCCCTTCCAACTCAAACAAGTGTACAATTTTATGATTCTATGATTACTTAGCTTACCACTGTATTGGTTGCCACTGCGCTGGTTATGTTATCAATGCTTTGCAGGTGCTACTGCTCGGAAGGGGGACTTACCCTTTAAATATGTTCAGACTGGCATGTTAGAAAGCAAAATGAAAATTCCTTTATGTTACTGAAGAAATCTGCTGTACATATAATTGGCAACATAATACACTTCAGAAAAAGAAATTTCAAGATTTGAAATGCTCTGTATGAATCCTTGAAGTCTTTCACTGTAGTCATTCCTGCATACCCCTCTTCAGCCCACTGAATTCTTGAGACAGATGCTTTATTGATGTTGTCTTCATAAAATAAGGAAAGACCAAAGTTAAGGCCTGTAGCCTTGTCCCTATCAGTCTTCTTTGGCAAAAAGATTATCTCCTTCTTCTGTAAAGTTTGGAGATTACCTTGTGTTCCACAATTAACATAGGCCACATCCCAACTGACTTCTGGCCTGGTGCCGTACTCTCTTCTTGCAGACACCCCCCAGGTTGATTTCCCCCACCCTCCCCCACCCCCCAACATTCAGATCTGTCTCTGAAAAGGAAAAAAAACAAACATAGGAGTGCCTCCAGTTGTGACATAAGTGTGAAGGAGCTGTCATGAGGCAGCATCCACCCTAGATATTCAACTGCTGGTAACTGCTGCTGAGGACATTAATATTTTGGCATAATTAGCATGTCAGGGTTCTCCTTCATGAATGCATTCAGGTTAGAAGAATGAGCTTATAGTGCAGCATTTAAAGTACAGTACCAAAGCTGTCTAGATATTTTCAATTATACTAAATTGTGTAAATTTAGGTGGCTTAGCCGCTGTGGAAACTTGAAACATGGATATGAATCAATGCCTGCTCTGGGTAACAGAATTTCCCCCAAAGAAAGGAAATCATGTCACCTTCCTCCCCACTCTTCCTCTCTTTCTTCCTTCCACTCTTCTCTCCTTGCCTGGAGGTATAGTAATCATTATGACTCCTTGTTACCTGATAGCATAGAACCAGTGAAGGGTTACAGATATAACAACATCAAAAGAGAATGTACAGACATACACTTGAGACAGCCTATCATAGCATACTTCACAGGAAGTTTTCAAATCTGCTGCATTTGGGAATTTATCATTACACAGCAGTGTCAAATTTTAATAAGTGAAATTAGTTAATGCACATACAGTGCTTTGAAGATATGAAATGCTATTCAAATTATGTGAAGTCAAATCAAGGTAAGGAATACTGGGCAATAAAGAAAAGTATTTTCTTTGTAATGCTGCAGTGGCTTCATCAGCTATGAGATACTATGCACTCCTTCATCAGAGGAGAGTCCTCTATTACCTTCCAGGCTGTATGTTAGCACCTCTAACGTGCATTTATTGTAAACCTATAAATCCTTTATCAACATGTTTGTATTGTGTTGATGGCAGTTTGTGTCTAAAAAGGTGAAAATGTCTACATTATATTGTGTAAGGTATAATCAGAATGAGAAAATTTTTTTCAGTTTCAGCCACTGTAGGAGGAAAAAGAGAACAAATTACACAGTGGCTATATGAACTGCATCTGTTTTGAACAGGGTGTTGAGATGACAGAAAATGCAGTTCATAAGGCTGTATCCAAAAGAGAGAAATAAATGCAGCTGTAGAGTGACTTATAATATGTAACTTACAGATTCTTGGATCCTGGAGGGCAATTCAGAGTCTTGTGCAGGGTACCAACAGATGATGGAGAGGTGGGCAATGAAAAATGTTCACTCCTTGATGGAAACGGATGTCTATTTTGAATTGCAAGGAGTGATTCTTCTCACTTGGGGTCCAACCTTTTAATTCTTCACTGATAACAGTGCAGAATTCATCTCTCATTTTTTAAGGCAATAGTGCGCAAAAAGTGGTGAGTGAAGGGAAACCTTTTTTTTTTTTTTATAGTCAGTCTCTATTCCAGCAGGCTATTTATTTGTTACCTTTGACAAAAGGGACTGAAGTCCTCTTTACCAAGCTTCCAGGTTAGAAGCAAAGCAGGGATACCTTCCATACACCTGTTTGGAGCTACTCCACTGACAACAGCATGCCCATGACTCATTGCCACAGAGCCTATTTGCTGATAGCCAGCACAGCAACCTATTGCCTGCAGGGAGAGTACAGCAGCTATGAAGCTCTTGTCATCAAGTACTGTGCTGTAGTTTACACTGAAATAAATATTAAATACAACACATAAATAGTTCTTAACTCATGCTGAAGACGCTGGGGCCAGTACAGGGCTTGCTAGATGCTTTGAAGGATATAGGCAAAGTTGCCAAAGAAGCCACTGTAAAGTCCTTCTGCAGTAAATCTGCTTCATCTATGCACTAAACACACAGCCTTTATTATTTATTCTCCTCTATGAGCACTGCAATCACTCTTTTCAAAATAGAAATATTGATCCTACTTCCAGCAGTGGCCAGGCAAGCACCCGAAGCAAGCTGTATTGCTTGGAAAACCTGCTAACTTATTTCTCACACTCATCCTGTAAGCTGCAGTGGAATAAAGCACATTGTGTGATGCTAAAGAGAAGCATAACAAAAAAAAAAAAAAAAGGGAACAGGAGAAAAAATATTATCTGGCTGGTTTTTCATATTAAAGGGCAGAATATATAGCAGAATGAGGCATGTGTGAGTGTACTGAAACATCAGAACAGCACTAAAACCCCTGTACCTGAATACTGACACTGAAATGTCAAGCTGATCTTTTGGTAAGTGACAATGACCGATCCTTTCTAGACTGCTTCAGTTATTGCATGTGTTGTTCACCCTGTGCATTGCATGGGTGAGATGTCAGGAGAAAAGTTCATTATCACCCAGCACTACCAATAACCTGGCCCTCACAATGCAAATCTGTTTAGCTAATAACAGAAGTATTCCCATCCCAATTAGAACATATAAATGACAGAAAATAAAATGCAGGTATATAATATGGTAGAGCATATTAAGTCCTCAAATACTGAATGGAGATCTGAGTACTGCTTTTGTTAGAAAGCACTCAAACTGGCTGCAAACCTTACAGAAAGAAAACAAACCGAATCCATCACACAACCTCAGGCATGGATACATAATATGGCAGTAGAGAGCTCTTCCCTCTAAATCTTAGAAAGGCACTATATTCCTGCTAAAGATTTGAAAGAATGATTCATCCAGTTAACAATGTAATTAAATGAACATACTAGATTCTTTAGAATGAAAGAAGAAAAAGGGAAAATGGCTATATACTAATATTAATTAACTAAGCAATATTAATTAAGTGGCTACCTAATTAGATATGGGACAATGAGGCTTCATTTGCAGTATTTGGTAATATTTGCTTTCACCAGATCCAAATCTGTCTTAAGTAG
This sequence comes from Perdix hodgsoniae, assembly GCA_035772895.1. Classification (NCBI taxonomy): domain Eukaryota; kingdom Metazoa; phylum Chordata; class Aves; order Galliformes; family Phasianidae; genus Perdix; species Perdix hodgsoniae. Next base: position 1,313,808 of record JAPSGF010000113.1, on the reverse strand, counting down.
GTGATCTCAGCTTACTTACTGTACATTTTTTAGGGACTGATAAGAAAAGTTGTCAAATTTTCCAGTGAAACAGAAGAGGATTTTCTGGGATATGCTCATGAAATTACCATAGTAAAACTGTCCTTGACCTATTGGCTCTCTCTAGAAATATTTTCTTCAGGGACTACAATGTCTCAGAACAAACATAAATATTCCTGAGTAATTAATTCTGTATTTCATATAAATGCATGAGGAGGATTGCTGTCAGATTTGAATATATAACAATTCTAATGTTTAATCAATTAAATTCTGAAACTAACAAGACTTGAATGGTAATAAACAAATGAAGGTGGTGACTCCTACTTAGCAGTCACAAAATGCCCCCATTCACATGAAATCACTTTTCTTAGACAGCTGAAGAAAGAGGCTTACAAAGATAAACAAGCTGGTGATTCAGGCTATTACAATTAGTTTGTCTTCAGTTTATAACTTTTATCTCCTATTTTTATACTATTTTTTTTCTTCAAACTAACTCAGTTCCTTTTTTTTTTTGCCATCTTTCTTTATTGCTTATGTCTAACCGTGGAGAATAATAGATATTTATATTAAAAGAAGATAGTCATTACTTCAGAGTTCTCCAAAAGACCAAGGAAAGACAGTAATGAATAAAACAATTAGTCCACTTAGCTCCTTCTGAGGACAGCAGCTCTGTTCTCATTTTGTCACCTATTCATCTCTACCTATATTAAGCTTTTTCATGCTGTTGTCATTTCCTGGACAGCTGGCAGCAGCCATTTTTCTGGCATGCCTATTTTCTCAGTTGGGTTTTACTCCAAAATAATGTATTTCTGCTGTTCAAAGAGCTTTACTTCCGCTGTATTTTCTTGCTCCTGCCAGGAAGCATGCTACTATTTAATGACTCAGGGAACAAATTACTCTATCTCAGCATTCTTCCTCAAAGGCCATTTCACTTTTCAAACTATGCCTCCTTTCTTTCGCTTGGAAATGTAAAAACCTCTCATCATGTTTGGTGAGCATGTAAGTGAAATCCTTTGAAACAGCTCCAGGAAGGAAAGCAGGGATAATTCACTGTTATCAGTGGGTGCCCCCTTCTGTCACACTGGGACACCCTGGTTCTGACCTTGTCTTCTGTCCATGCTCTACATTGGCTATCTCACTTTCACAGAATGGTTTAGATTGGAAGGGACCTTTAAGATCACCAAGTTCCAATCCCTTGCTACAGACAGGGACCGCTCCAGGTTGCTCAAAGCCCTGTATAGCTTGGCTTTGAATGCTTCCAGGGAGGTGGCATCCACAGCTTTACTGAGCAACCTGTACCAATGTCTCACCACCCTCACAGTAAAGAATTTCTAATTAATATCTAGTCTAAATTTACCCTCGTCCAATTTAAAATAACTTTCCCTCTTCCTGTCACTACATCTCTTTATAAAAAGTTCCTCCCCATCTTCCCTGTAGGCCCTCTTCAGGTACTGGAAAACCACTATAGAGTCCCTTCTCTTCTCCAGGGTAAAGAGTCCCAGCTCTCTCAGCCTGCTCTCATAGGGGAGGGGCACTTGCCCTCTGATTATCTTCATGGCCCTCCTCTGGACATGCTCCAACATCTTGATGTCCTTCTGGTGTCAGGGGGCCCAGAACTGGATGCAGTACTCCAAGTGGTGTCTCACAAAAGCAGAATAGAAGGGCAGAATTTCCTCCCTTGACCTGCTGGTCATGCTTCTCTTGATGCATCCCAGTATACATTCAGCCTTCTGGGTTGCAAGTGCACACTGATGATTCACACTGAATCTTACATGAACTGACACTCCAAGATCGTTACTCCTCAGGGTTGCTCTCAAGCCGTTATCCACCCATACTGGATCTTTGCTTGGGATTTCCCCAACCCAGGTGCATAACCTTGTACTTAACCTTGTTGAACTTCACAAGGTTGGCATGGGCCCACCTGTCAAGGCTGTCCAGGCCCCTCTGAATTGCATCCCTTCCCTCTAGCATGCCAACCTCATCACTCACCTTGGTGTTGTCTGCAAACTTGATGAGGATGCACTTGATCTCACTGTCCATGTTGCCTACAAAGATGCTAAATAACACTGGTCCCAGCGTCAATCCTTGAGGAACGCCACTCATCACCAGTCTCCACTTAGACTTTGAGCTGTTGACCACAACTCTGAGTGCAGCTGTCCAGCCAATTCCTTATCCAGTGAGTGCTGCATCCATCTTTCTCCAATTTGATGACCATGATGTTGTGCAGGACAGTGTCAAACACTGCACAAGTCCAGTTGTTCTTCTGTTCTTCCTTTATCCACTGACACTTCAGCTCTATCATAAAAGGCCACCAAGTCAGGCATGACTTGCCATTGGTGGAGCCACATTGGTTACCACCAATCACCTCATCTTTATTTTCTATGTGCTTCTGTAGGGCTTTTGGGAGGGTCTGCTTCATGATCTTGCCAGACACACAGGTGAATGGCCTGTAGTTTTTTCCCTTCATGAAAATGGAGGTTGTGCTATCTCCTGCTTCTATTCCCCATAGGCTTTTTTTTTTTTTTTTTTTTGCACTTCAGCAAATCCAGGAGCTCCTTGCTGATCTACGTAGGCCTCCTGCCATTCTTGCCTGCCTTTTTTTTTTTTTCTTGGAATGCGCTTTAGCTCTTTTATGAGGAAGGCAATCTTCAAAGCAGGTATGAGGCTGTGCAGACTCTTATACCTAGATGCAGAGTCTCTTTGATTGTAGATGTAGTATAAGAGCAAACCGCCTACTTCTCCAGTCCTTCAAGGATCTTTACAATGCCTGTTCTCCTTTCAGGTGATTGCTACAAACAAATGCCTCTGCTGAGCTCAGAGGCAGCTGTCTCATTTTTGTGCATAACTGTACAAAATAACACATTTGCAGTGGGAAGTGACTTGTTTGTCCAAAAGAGAATGGGACCCTTGTCAATACATGCAGGGACCATTCTTTCAGACAGCTCTGCAGCTAGAGAATTGCCTGGCAGCAGTATGAGGAAAAAGACTGATGTTAGCTTAGTCAATTAAACCAGCAAACAGCTCTTAATCTTAAAACAGCATGCATTCAAACATACTGCGCTTCTGAGTGCAGCTCATTGTAGTTTGCTTCCCTTTCACAGAGCTGCACAGCACTTTTGGATAGAAGGCTGTCATGGCCCTGAGGACACTAACAGTTCTTCCAGCCCCTGCCTGCACTCTCCTGGGGCCTCCCATCTTCTCATGCCCATTGGTCTATGAACCCCATTACAGCTTGGCTCTGGGCCTTAAGTTCCTATCCAAGCTGCGCTGTAGGTGTCCCTGGCTCTGGCCCTACAGTCCCAGAAGAGTGCTATGCCTGGTCCACTTGGTTCACATGGCTCTGTTTCCCAAACAGATTACAGACAAACACTGCTGCTACCTCCTCAGTCCCATTTGCATCCTGACCTCCTTTTGCTGATTCTTGGACCTCCCTGGACTTGGTCACTTGCTTGCTTTTTTAGGGGCTATTGATACCACCTGTTTACACTACCTGGTTCTGCCTTCAGTGAAAGACATATGTTCTGGAACATGCTTGCTGTTGTACATAAAAAATATCCATCCAGTTCCCTGCCCAACAGGTGTGGATCCACTCCAGGTACATGCTACGGGCAAGCACATAGAGCAGATCTGAATCTCTTACTGACTATTCAGAGGTATTATGCTTATGAGTTTTATTAAAAAAAAACAAAACAGAACACCTGTACAGTCAACAAATGTACAGTTGGAAGAATAGCACAGTTCAGATGGAACTCTACAGGTGTTATAGTTGGAAAGATCACTGTGGTGGAAAAGAGACAGTCAACGAAGAAATGCTTACCCAAATCTGAGGACCCAGTCTCACAGTGAAAAACTCCAAAAAGGAGGGATCCTCAGAAAGAGAGCCTTCCCTATTAGTGGTCAGCCCTTAAATGGGGGGGAGGGGAGGGTCTAGGAGAGGTGGAGCCAGGCTCCACCCTCTTCTGGTCATGCATGCAAATTGCCTTCACCTGTGCTCCCACAGCTGATCCAGTCCTTGCCTCATGTGATCAATCAGTGGTTCAGAATGTGACTCAACAGTTCCTATACACTCCACCCCTTCATGGCATGAACCAATGATAGAATTAGCTAGAGGGTGAGCCTTCCCTAATACAGGGATACAATGCACTGCGACGCTTACACAATTGCCTGTCGTGATGCAGGTTGACACAATTTGAGTGATGATCAGTGTATGGTTGAGATTCATGCTCTCTCATGGGCCAGTGCTTGATGGTGCTACTGGAGGCATGCAGTTGTGTGGTGCAGGTCCATCCTATGCTCCATCAGTCGCACATAGACCATCACTGGTTGTCATGCATGATCTCACTGGAACTCTTTGATGACATTTTGTTCCTTTCAGTGATCCTAGAGACCCAAAAGACTCACAGAGAGTAATACAGATGTTTCAGGAGTACTAGGAGGGGAAGATCTGCCCTCCAGGACAAGATACAGGCCATATTTCTATCCTGGGTCAACACTTCAGCTTGTTCAACTTGGGCATGCCCCAGCTGCCTGTACCACACCCTTTGGCCAGATATCTGCAGCTGCACAACTATGTCAGGCACCAAAGGGGTTGTCCTGATCTGCCACAGGGACATGATGGAGGTCCCTTTAGCACTGAAGACCAGAGTGTTGACCACAATATCAGTAGGCCATGTACTTATTACCAGAGGGAACTATCGAGCCTCTCACCTCCAATAATCTCCCCCAAGGTGCAAGTAGGCCACTCTACTTTGGTCCTACCAGTGCCTTCCAAGGCCATTTTATTCTATGGGTACCTGGTTCTAGGTTCTCAAGGGCAAGGAGCAGAAGATTATTTTCACTGCCAATTTTGGGCCTTACCCAATTATTGGTGCCTGTAATTTGGATCCTAATTGGGGATGCCCATGTTGTCTGTAACATTTTCAGAGCACTGGGTCTGCTGTCTGTAGGTCTTTCATTCAAGCCCGTCGGGGTTTCATAGAGTCTCTTCATCCACCCCTGAAGAGAATGAGAGTCTGTCTTTAGGGCACCCTTGAGAATACCATTATAATGTTCAAAAAGCCTGCCCCCACTGGATTATATGGCAGGCGGAATCGCCATTCAATGTTGTTTTCTTCTGCCCAGTGTTGTATCATTGCACCAGTAAAATGAGTCCCTTGGTCACTCTCAATGATTTGAGATGTCCTGTAGGCAGCCATCAACCTGATAAGTGCCTTGATGGTATATGCCTGGTTTGCTCTTGGCACTGGATAGACCTGCATTAGCCTTCTTGCAGTATTGATGCAGGACAGGGCATATCTTGCCCCTCAGACTGAGGGAGGGGCCCAATGTAATCAACCCACCATTGATGGAGAGGATTGTGTCCTCTAGCAAGATGGGCTGTTGTTTTGGGCAATTAATTCAGTCTCATCTTGGAGCAAGCATTACAGTCTCGGCATGCCTGAGTGATGTCAGATAACTGTACAGCCCCCGTGCTTTAGCAGCTGCCCACACTGTCTTTTGACCAGCATGCTGTATCTTCTGATGTAACCCACGGATGATGTTGTCAGATGGTGAATTCTCAATCCATTGAACTTGGGCCAGTGTGTGAGCTTCATCATTTCCCAGTGACTGTAGGGGTTGGTGACCAGGAATGTGGTAGACACAGTCCTGTGTTTAACTGCACTCCATATGTTTAACCACATGTCTTTGCCCCAGATTGGTTGGGTGTGGATAGTCCATTCCTGGGTGGCCCACTGTGCAATCCAAAGAGCAAGCCCCTGGTACACAGCCCAATTATCTGCAGATATACAGGATACCCTCACCGGGTTCCTTGGTTATAACCATCCACACAGCTCACAGTTCTGTCCATCTCCCTCTTCAAACCAGACTGTTTCAGTGGAGGGATGGTATGCTATTGCTCTCCATCTGCTTGGGTTGCCCTTGCTGGACCCATCCATGTACCAGGCATTTTCAAGAATAGGATATTTCCCCTCCTGAGCGGGACTCCTCTCGGGTGGAGTGACCAATGTTTCTTTTGGTGCATCACTTTGCCTTCACCTGTGCTCCCACATGGCTGACCCAGTCTTTGCCTCAGGTGATCAATCAGTGGTTCAGGCCGTGACTCAACTGTTCCCATACAAATCCCTTTGCCAGCAGGTTGACCAGACTACACTGTCTCTGGATAGAGTTTAAAGGAAAGAAAAGCCCCTGTTTGACTTCATAATCTAGACAGCTGACACCGCAAACTGAGCCTTTCTGACTTTGGATCATCTTCCTGGTATGTTTGTCTAAAGAGTTGAAGGATGGCCTATTCTCTATGGTTCAGGTGCAGATGTTGCTAGGTCTCTCTGGCAACAACTGCATTAAAAAAAAATACAACATTGGTGTGCAGTCGTCACAAAGCAAAGGAAAATGAAAATTTCCTTGTCATATTTGTGCAGTACATGGGGAGGCAGATGAGTTGGGATATGCTATCTACAGCGCCACTAGATTGGGCCGCATTGTTAAATGCTGAGGTATCGCTGGCTATCTCCTACCAAAGTAAAGTATGCATGTGACAGTCTTTCATTGAAGGTCCTTACAATTCAGCAGAACTGATGAAAGCTTTTCTCATGTATGTGACCTGTAAGATACAGGTAGGGATACTAGCCAGGAGAGCGCTACTGCACCTGAGACTTACCCTTATCAGTAGTAATCTTGCTGCAGAAGCACTTACCCTGAGATGTATGGATTTTTGTATTATTATAAAAATTATGCATTATTATTTCATAAAGAAAGATTTTTTAAAAATTGCAGACATATAATGAAATACTTGATATTATACACCATTATAAATGTATGTTAATCTTAAGTTTCAGGCAACTAAATGTTTGCAGGAATAGCAGTTAATTACCAAATTATTGAGCTAAAATTATAAATGTAAGTTGAAAGGAAAATTATCCAAGCCTATGAAATTTCTGTGGCTTGATTTGTACTTCACATGTAAAGTAGACCTATCTGTGTTACAAGAGTGTATTTAATTTCTAAGAAAGGCTTCAACAATTCCTACATTGAAATAATGCATTCCTGGATATTTTAATTGCTAACAACTTGTAAAATACATCTGATACTGTGGATCTTAGGATAATCTCCTAATGCATCTCTTCTATATTCTGTTTAGTGGAATAAACACTTGGTCAAAAAATACATATTGGTGAGGCAGTCAACGTGCATTTAGACACAAACTGCTACATTCTGTTCTCTTTCTTGCTCTGTGGGAGTTAGGGAGCTGTACTTATTGTGACAAGAAAGGCAGCAGGACAAAAGTCTTAAATCAGTAGGAAATTGTCATTAGAGCCCGTAACAATTCATCTTTTTAGCACTGGACTACGTATTCAGAAAAAAACAAGCAACCATAGAAACAAATTATATTTCTTCTAATGGTTCCAGTTTGCTGTAAGGAAGCCCTGTAAGGGTTTTGTCTGCTATAAAAAGAGCCTGTGACAGATCTTATGATCCATTTGCTATCAATAAAATCCACATTACTCTTATAGCTCACATTTTTCTTACATAAAATTATATAAAAAAAATAATCAAGGTAGGTTTCTTCAGTTTAATCCCTATTTGCCAAATTTATGTGACAGTGGGTAAAAGATACTTGAAACCAAGGAGAACAAACAAGTGGGAGCATGAGCTGCTTAAATAACTACAGTCTTTTGGGAAACATAACCTTTTAAGTATAAACAGATTTTTTTCTTCTTTCTCTCAGATTCTTGGGAAATAGACACTAAAAGAGATTTCAGTTTGCTAGGGAGAATATTGATTGGGGACTTACCACACAAGAGATGAAAAAGATAGAATAATAACACAAAGGCTTATGGCTTTATCATAAGAGATATCACAGACAGTCCCACAAAGTCATATCTGCAGTTTGAAGTAAGCTGAGATATTTGACTTTAAAAGATATTTGACTTAAAGAGATATTTGATTTAAAGTTTAGTGCTTTATTTTTTCATATTAGAGTGGATTGTTGTGACACAGTAAGTAGAGGAAGCCTTGCTAACCACTAAATAGGCATTATTCTTGGATTGATTATATTTTAGCAATTGTTTTGAAGTTTGTTTTTATTTAAACATGAAACAGACTTGGACTTTTTCAAACTGGTTTACATGGAATTGAGTTGTCTTCTAATATTTAAATAAAGAACAAATAGCACTAAATTTTATTAATTTTAATATTGTCCCAAACAGGCCAGCTTCAAAAGTGAAGCATTGCTCAGCTTATAATACTTCAGTGGCACTTAATGTTTGGTAACAAATATTGTAAGTAAAGTCATGGCACTGAAAATAAGCAAAACATTCATTTAATATATTTATTTACATTGTTATGATAGTATTTGCTACTTTTTTAATATCAGATCCAAAATAATATAGCATACTCAATAGAAATCAGAATCATTTAAAAATATGCATCATCTTTTAAAAATATAGATATCAGATTCTGATTCAGTAGAACTTCCTTCATGTTTCATGGAAGCCCAAGTTTTAAATGCAGTTATTTTAGAAGGAAAATTCTAAATAAACATATAAGCTAAATCTAAATTAGCTTCAGGGCAAATACTAAAATAACATATCATTATATAGCAATACAGTAAACTTATCACAGATTTAAATACACTGATAAATATGCCTGATAATCTATAAATTAATATTTATTTTGCAAGTTATTAATGAGCAATTTTCTTAGTTGTCAACATAATTACTATTTTCTTCCAAAATTAAATTTTCACACATTTATCCAATGACTGCTTACTCTAAAATGTATGTTACTCTTTGTCCAGGGATCAGAAAGTAAAAACTGTGAACTGAAATGAATGCCTAATTGCTTTATTTAGCTTCTTCTTTTACCTACGTTACTTTTTCTCTGTCTTACCATATATCTTTATTCTTAGAAACCCAATAGGGATTTATGAGGACTACTCAGGAATATGTTCTTTCCACTGTGGAATTAGATTTGAGGATTATGAGACTCCCTTGGAATATGAGGGACTGAACCTTCTTCAGGTGAGGAAGAGTTTCAAAGTTGTGAAATTTTGAATAGCTACAAGGAAAAAGCGATTCACACTGGGTAGAGAAGCACTGAAAAAGTTGCTGAGAAAGGCTGTGGATTATTTGTCCTTGAAGATAATAAAATGTTGACAGAGCCATGAGCAGCCTTATCTAAGTTGCTTGGATCACATAGATGTTTTCCAGATAATCCTTTCAACTTGAGTTACTCTGCCTCTATGAATCTGTAATTTCCTAGTTTGTAGACTTAGCTTTAAGCAGTTCACATGCTAAAAGATGCCTCATTTATTTAGTTCATGACTTAAGCAGAGGTTAGATGCTTTGATTCTTTTAAAAATTCCAATCTTCATTTTTTAGAATTCTAAATAGCTTTAAGGCATATTACATATTTCCAGCCCCTTTCCCCTTCAAAAAAAAATGTGTTATATAGCTGTTATCCTTTCTTTCTTAAAAGATTTTTCATCAGGAAACCTAATCCAAAATAAAATGAATCCAATCTGTTGGTGTTAAAGGGAACAAGCCACTCTTTTTTAATTATTAAATACTAAGATGACAACTGGAAATTCGTACTTAGATGCTTGTGGGTATTTAGCTTCAACAAATGTGTTCAGTTCTTAGACATAGCTAATATTTGTAATTTGAGTAGGCAGGATCCCACGTTATTCATGATTTAGGAAAAGAGAATGGATGCTGACTAAAAGAAGTGGGTGCTGCTGCTTTGTAGATTGAAGTAAAGGACCCCTGTGTTATCTTAAAAATATGCTGGAATTCTCATCAGGGTTGTAATACACAAACACAAAATCACACCAAAGTGAAACAAAAACAAACAAAAGACAAAAAGCCCTTAAACAGAAAAAAAAGAAAAAAAACAAAAAAAAACAAAAAAACCTAAGAAACCAACAAAACATTACAAGAAAAATGAGGGATTCTGCATGCCCAAGTATGATTCTTTGCTGAAGTTAACAAATATTGTCTTATTTCTGGACATCATTGGTTTTCTTTGACCTCTAAAACAGTTATTGAGAAAGTTAAGAAAAAAAACAAACATGGAGTGGTTAAAAATTAAAAATCTAACTCTATCAAGATACTTTGTAGGTTGCAAATATGCTTCCTAGAGCAGCATATTCACTTGTTATTCCAGCATGTGGAGACTCCTGACTGTGATGCAAAGATTAAATCCCTGAACTACAGTCTTAATTTTCATGGCATTTCCTCATGAGTTACTCCTCATAAAACCTGTTTGCTAAATGAAATTAAGCTCTTTAGAGACTGTTTTAAAGAAGCGTTCAGAGGGTTTGAAAATGATCCCTCTTTCATAAATAAATTTGCTTAATTCCCCTTTTTGTAGTGTAGGTGCCTTAGAAGAGAAGAACCTAGCATCGCAACAAAATATCAGTATGAGGATATCTGAAAGAGATAACTCTCTCAATGGGAGAATATGCCACTGTTGTTATGTCTCTTGAATATTTCCAAGCCTCTTGAAAGAGAAAAGATGTGTGATTTATCTAACTAAATGTAACTGTACACAGTGTAGATGTGGATATCTCAGCTCATTACCCTTAGGTCCTCTTCACACTCAGTACAGAGAAATAGGCACTTTTAGGGCACTATTCCTTTTATCTTAGAGCTGAAAGATAAAATGGCAGGGTTCTCTGTATTGCTACCATAAAAAGTTAGGAGACATGAATAATAAAACTCTCATTTTCAAAAATCTTGTATAATCATATGCCCCCAAAGCAACTCATAAGTGAAGCGTAAGGGCTACCTAGGGGTAAGCTTTCATTTTGTGCTCAGAATATATTAGTGGGAGTAAAAGGCTTTCATGACAATAAATTTGCTTTGCAAAAGCTGCTTATTTTAAAACACAGAAAAAGACAAAATACTTTTACCAAGTCATTCTGATCTGACCCAAATACATCGAGTTGGTAGCACTGAGCAATATTTTTCTGTTCAATTTTATTGATACTCAGCTAGAACAGAATCTGGGCGCAAGTTCAAAGGCAAACATGTCCGGCTGTAATAGAGCATGTGGGCCACTTGATGGAGCCATTAGAAGTAAGGTAGGAAGCCTGTCATTGCTGCGTCTTCTGTGATTGTTTCATTAAAATAGAAGCTTGTGTATTAGCATCTAAAACATCTAAATGTCAGCTGCATATGTATAAAACAGAGCAATGCCCTTAAGGAGGGGGAACAAAGCTCCCATTTCCTCCTCTACAAATTAAACTTATTACTTCGGGGAAATTAAATCTGATACAAAAGCTTTATCTTTTAATTTGTAGAGGAGGAAATGGGAGCTTTGTTCCCCCTCCTTAAG
>JAPSGF010000113.1:1275625-1302053 GCA_035772895.1 Perdix hodgsoniae | reverse complement strand
GTTATTGCAAATGGTATTCAAAACATCTATTCATACAATGTATTAACAAAAATCCTTTTGGTACTATTTACACTAGTACTGCTCTGCTTTTTAAGTATTCAGTTGAAAACAGACCAGATACAGTTTCTTATATTTCTTATATAGAAATAGATAATATATCTCATATGCATTTCTGTTTTTTATTTTGAATTTAATTTGGACTTAAGTACTCATAATACACTCAGACATGTAATGAATTACATGAGCTGATAAACAGTTTGACTTCAGTGTTACAAGAGAATCTGACCAAAGAAAAACTGCAGTTTTTCTATAACTGCAGTGAGATACTGTAATCTTTTATGTTAGAGTGCAGATGCTTATATTGAAAAACAAATGGTGATCTCTAACGTTGGCTCATTCTGTGTTAATTATCTATTAGTACTCCATTATATTTTATAATCACCATAAAATCTTGATAAAGATCATAAACTCAACATGCTAATACATGCAATACAATTATTTTGTAGTTTTCTTACTGGCATTTGACAGTTCATTCTGAAGGGAAAGATTCAACTGTTGAGAGAACATAGACAAAATATAAACAGAATCACAGGCAAAATTTGGCCTAAAATGACAATATTCTATACTGACAAAGTAAAATTCCTTTTTTTTTCTTCTTTTCTGAAGAGTCTTCTTGTGCCTCACAGTCAAGAGAAACATGAGATTAAATATATACAAGCATCAACAAATGCATTAAGAGAAAGATCTTTGTGAAAATGCAGAAGTCATTGTGCATCAGTGAAGTGGATTGAGAAGACTACTGCCACTGTTGTCAAGTTTCATCTTCCTTTCCAATCCTTCATCTGTTTTTTATTATTTGTGTTGTTTTTTTCCACTCTTTATTCATAATCCCGCCCAGAAGCATAGTATTACTGGAGATTATTGGACAAATATACTGTCCACTGTGTTCTTTGCAGAACTTCTTGCCTTAACCTGATTTGCAAGCTCCTATTTGCTTGAGAGGCAAATCTGCATTTAATACAGAATTTCCTGTGACGTTCCATCGAACCAAGAAAGGGGTTTACAGATATGATTTATACTGTATTTAAAAAGCATGCAGACAAATCCTATAAAAAATGCTTCATCACAATTCATTTTCATAGCATCACTTAGTCTAATTATTCCATGACTACAAAATCAAAATGATGCATGGTGATATTAAGCAGTTACAGCAATTAAGTGAATATGTGATAGAATTGCCTAGACCAGAGGATGAAGTTTATTAAAGCTTAAAATCATAATGAAGTAGTTTAATTTTTCACCTCGCAAAAATTCTCAGCCTTACACTTAACATCAAGAATCAGACAAGAGTAGCTACAGCAGTTTTTAACATTAGTCCCTGCTGTCAGTGTTGCATTAATTTTTATCTTTCTGATGATTTTTAAAAAAGCACAGTAAAATATTTTTCCCTTCATTTCTTGGTTTTATGATCCTTTCTTGCTTTTTCTTAAGAGTTGGAAAATATGGCATTTGCCCAGTTTCTTTTTGATTTGAAAATCACCTACCCCTCTCTTTGTGTTGATAGATCCAAATTTAGACTGTTTTATCGGTGCTGTCTGTTAAGTTTATTCCTTGTGCAGAACAGTCATCCAAGAAATCCTGTTGTGAGATCTACTTCAACTCTAGAGAGAGCTGTGCAGAAAATGTTATAACACAAAAGATTTTCAATATTCTGGGCACAGCAATAAAGCCGTTTAGGCTAAATAAACAGATGTAGAAAATTGTTTACATTACAAAGTCTTAGTTATATTGGGTGACTCACAAAATGTGTTGTGCTTGTTTGCATGGTAACAACCAGAAAGAACTTCTAGCTCAAAATCTCTTCAAACTTTTTTCACATGGTTACTCCGGTCTATTTGGAAGCTCTATAGGAAAACAGGATTGTCCCTAAGCCTGTGCAATGAAGATTTTTTTGAATAAATAACAATAAATATTGCTAATAACAAAAGTTTACTCTCTTTATACGAGTTCATAAGGACATATTTAATGCTTAGGCAGTAGTGGGCATTGCCGAGGTAAAGATTTATTTTCCTTTTTTTCCTTTAAATACCAATAGTGTGTTTTACTGTACACAAAGCAAATCAATTTCTATGCTTTTTCTGACACTGGTTTGGGGAGTAAAAAATGATCCCTCCCACAGACATGAGGGCCTAACAGAATTTTCTAGGAGCATATGAACAATCTCAGAATTCCTCATAATGGGACTGTTGATCGGTTGTAAGGTACTTGTTTTAAGTTACTTCATCCTTCAGAAGAATTTAGGTTTACACTTCAGTTTGTTGAAACCTCTTCTCTTGAGCACCCTCATTTCAGTGAGACTGCTCTCAGTTTTCTTTCTTCATCAGCCATCATCTTGCCAATGGCTTCCACTTTTATTTTTGCTTTTACTTACTCTAAAGTCTTCATTTTCCTATCTTCGTACTGCAGCACACAGAGTATTTGTTTTTCTCAGAAGTACCACAACTTTATATTTTTCTTCCCACAGCTTTATTTACTGCCTTTTTTTTCCACAAAGTTCACTTCTGAATGTGTGGTTCTAGTCTGTACAGTCTATCCCCTCTTTGTGCCCTGCTGTCCCCCTAGACTGTGAAATGACAGTTTTTTGAATACAGTAACTAGTGCAAAGGGAGTGCAAAGGAAGTCTCGTTTCTCTAAGCCTTCAGTGTAGTTTCTGACCATGAATCTAATACTTCTCCTAGTTTATTAATTCTAAGATAAGATAAATGAAAAACACCAGAAAATAATTTTCAGAGATCGTAGTGATTTTGATTATTCCTGAAAACTGAGCATCTCTGCTGCTTGCAAACTTTAACTCATGTTTAGTGGAATCCTGGAAGATGTCTTAGATAAGGCAGAGGCTAAAATGTACAGCATGTCAATATAACAGACTCATAGCAGTTTTCCTCCTCACAAAACAACAGACTGGTGCAGCATACTACTTTATTATTTGTTCAATTTGTTCAATACAATGTTGCTCATCATTGTTCAAGAGAGTTTCAAACTAAATACTGGACAATTAATTCCTGTTGGAAATGAAATAAACTTAAAAGGAAATTGGAAGCTGTGAGATGAGACGAGAATTGTGTTTCAAGGTAAATAAATGTAGACCATTGAGCTATTGCAAACCGGAATCTACTGGTTCTTAAATTCAGTTCCACTAATGCATACAGCTCTATCACGCTATAGCATGGCAGACACAGTAGCATTCCTGACCAGCATCTTTTAAGAAATTAATGAGTTCTCACTCTTTTACAGTTTGAACTTTGTAAAGCATAGATAGATGTTTGTGACAGCTTGGCAAACACGTAAACGATCTGGTCATTTGTGTGACCATATGGCGTGATGGATTTAGAATGGCGTCCCAGTTTGATGAGAGGTTGGGACAAATAAACAGAAATTCTGTATTATTAATTGCAATTGTCATTTATGTTTTGCAACACTATATTTGAACTAAAACAAAATGCTTGGGAAAAGTACTGGAGAGTCTGTTTCTTTCTGGATTCTTACGACATTTCCTCTTCTCTTGTCAGCTACACTGAACCTTGTAAAATGCTGTCCTAAGAATAAATGCTCAGAATTTTGATCTAAGTACCTAGAATTATCAATCATTGCTTTTATTTACTTCTCAGAAGTAGTGTATGCCTAAGATAGCAATACAGTGATTCTTCTAAGCAAATCAATCAAATGTTCTTTCTTTAGTCCGTAAATTCCTTTTTCTTGCAGCAAAATTTCTATCATTATTTTATTAAAATCCAAAAGACAAAATGAGCATTGGTTGTAATTGTACAATATGACTGGAAACAATGAACTTAGGGATAGTTTAAAATATATGTATACCATAAACCTGAGTATAAAGAAGTAGAATTTTAATGAAAAAGGCATTTTAAAAAATGTTTTACAAGAGTAAATCTTAAGGAAAGCATCAGTAAAAATAAGTACTCTGCTGTGAACACAGCTATTTCTTTAATATTAAGCCAAACTTCCCAAAGCATGATAATCTTACTGATTTGAATCATTTTCTCTAAATTGCTGACTTAAGGCAAACTGTGTAGTATGAAATTGTTAAAAGGGATAATTTGTACAGGTAACTTTAACAATTCACTCTTACTCATTTAATATTGCATTGGAAGGGGAATATTTAATTAGAGAACCAAAACCTAATGCTCTGATATCAAGGAAATGAAATGTCATCCTGTGGTATAACTACTTCAAGTTGCAGAACACAGGACAAGTGATCCCTGAAACATATAATTAGATGCTACTTTTTCTCGTGTTTCAAAATATTAACACATACTTAAGGATATGAAACACTGTCCTTCTGTTAGTGTCTTCTGTTATGCAATAGTTTGGAAAGAAATTAGTGTACACCCATTAATTCTAAACTCCGTCCAGTTTTAATTGCTATCAGGGAAATCTCTCTGCTCAGCTTCTGGACTCTGTTACAAAGCTGTAATAATGAAAATTATCAGATATTGAATTCCTGTTTAGAGAAACATGAAGCTAAATAGGAATGAATCATGTATCAGTCTAGAGGCAATAGCTAGTAAATGGTTGCCTGATCACAAAGTGGAATTGTGGATTTCAATGATGAAAGAATAGAAAACATTCTGATTTGTATTTGGTGGGTTACATATTAGCAAACAGAAACAACTAAACAAAAAATTGTGTGACAAAGGAAAAACATACGGGAACAGTGCAAGGAAACAATTAAATAAGATGCTGTAACATAAGAAAGAAGAAAACTGGAATTTTTTAACAACTGAGAATTAAGATGAACCTTGAAGCCAAACCAAAAGGAAAAAACAAACAAACAAACAAAAACACTCCACAGGAAAGAATGTCTCATCAGAAGTTTATTTTATATTCTTTAGTCTATTTATTTATTTATTTATTTATTTATTTATTTTCCCAGAGATTATATTTTATGCAAGAAATCCTGTGTAGAGCGTGTCTATCTTAAAATGCCTAGAATTGCAAGGAAGAATGTGATCTCACACCTTCAGCAAGATTTAGAGAAGTGGTACTTGCACAGCAGGGTGATGGTGGGGGACAGAGGGAATGTGGTAGCAAAGAAGAGGAAACTGAATAGTTCATGTTGAGGACTGTTAGTTGAAACAGTGCCTCCAGCTTTTAAGGCAGGGCATATGAAGTTTCACATTTCAGATGTATTTACATACTTTAGAGCAAAGTCAAAATACCGATCTGGTCAGTGAACAAACGTTCAAAACATTTTAGGAATTCAGCCGCTGCAGTTTCTTATAGCAATGAGCATGAACGAACAAGGAAGAAAAACTGTCACGGGGGAAAAAAGCCTTAATGTAGGAGGAAATCAAAATGTAAGTCTCTTAAAAAGACTTAATATAGGAGGAAATCAAAATATTGCAAATATTCATATAAAATAGAGTAAAAACGAGATGCAAGTGTGAAATTCAGGAAATCTGCAATATGCAATGTGAAACTGTGAAGAGGTACAGAAGCTTATGTGCAGTAAGAGTTTGAGAGGGTACAGAGCATAAACTTAGGACCACTGTAGACTTTGCTTGTATATACAAACATTATGTGAATAAGAGAAAGTTAAAAATAGTGTTTAAAAGTAAGGATAGCTTTAGAGCTTTTGACAGACTCCTGAGGGGAAGAAGACAACAATTAAGAGAGAATTGTGTTCTGATGAACAGCAATAATTATGCAGATTCTGAGGGGGAAGCTTCAGGTACTTCATAATAGAAAGTTCTATAGGCATTATAAGAATATAAGAAAAAGAGTGCTTTGAATTGTGTAATGGAAAATGTAAAATGCCAGCTCAGTTTATATCATTTGTAGCATTTGCATGTTTGCCTGAATTATAATGGGCTATTGTGAGTACTGAGGTGCTAGCCCTTCTAAGGTGTCTGTGGCATGGTAACTTGGGTATCACAATATGATGTTTTCATGTTTAAACACCACATGTTTATGTACCTGCTTGGTAAGGAAAAAAAGCCACTGAAACGCTTTCTGAAAAGAAACTGGTTTGCCTATTTGCAACTGAAAATGATTATACTTTTTAAATAAAAAGAAAAAAGGTATTCCAGAGGGTTAGAAAAGATTTAAAAATGACGAAATAAGGTTCCCAAGACTGTAAAAGGACTTACCAACAATTCTCTCTCAATACATTGATTGGATTTTCTACTGACATAATTCCATGTATGTCTCAAGAAAAAAATGCCTGTACTAATTTCTAGTCACACTAAAGGAAAATTAACCTGATTCTGTCAAAAAGTTGATCCTCAAAGTCTGACTAATTATACTGATCAAGTGTATTTATAAAAACTAATTACACTAATTAAATGTATTTATGAATACCTAAAGGACTGTGAGTGTAGGAATTCTTTTTGAAAGATATTAGGGTCATATATTATTTAATGAGACCTGGAACTGTCCTTTGAATACTGAATATTGTCATATGCTTCTGTTTTGTGTCATACGAAAGCCAGCACTGTGATAGATGAAAGTTAAAACCATGAGCAAACTGAGTGAAAATGTTTGCAGGCTTGAACAGCAAATATGTATCAGGAAAGTTTTCCAGCAATACAACGAAAATATGGGGGAAAACTCCTTCTTCAACCTTCACATCAAATATACCAATAACCATGTCCCACTGATAAAGATCAAAGATATATTAGATATAGCCGATTGGAGAAAATATATTAATATTGAATTAATTGGGTCTAATTAGTGGACAGTGCATAGCTGAATCATACAGAGAAAGCAACAAAGATAGGGAAGGGTTGATAACTCTAGGACTGTCCCTGAAATGCTAGAAATGTTTTCTGCTGTGGTCTTGGTCTGACACTGCACAGACTGTTTGTAGCCTAGAGAGGTTCATATATTTATATATGATCAACGACAAATTTCAGTTATAACCTTTCCTTGACTTCCAGAATTAAGCTGCAAGGGGAAAATAAAAAAAAAAAAAAAGGAAAGATGCTTCACACAATAGTCATGCTTTTCCAAATTGACTGCTACCTGTAAATAGAATATCAGCAGTGTAATAATATTTTTTTTCTTTGTTTTCCTGGCTTTTAAAAAAGAGGAAAACGAGAAGGCCAGAAAGGTCAGTATTGAAAGAAGTACAATAAGTTCTTAATACAAGAGGATCATTCAAAAGATCTAAACACAAAAACTATAAAGGATTGGAAATATTACAAAATGAAGTTAAGCCACTGTGAAATAAAGGAGAGGCAAGCAAAGGAAAAGAATGACAGGAAGATTGCACCAGAGGTTAAGATAAATGATAAGAAATGTTTCAAGTAAATAGAGAACAAAAGGTCAGTAAAGGAAACGACAGAAACTCTAACAGATAAGGATAATTTATTGACATAAAAGTAGATGATGCTGGGAAGAAATAGAAGAAACTGGTGCTGCATTGTATACTGAGAAGGCCATGGAGCAAAAGCTCGCAGAGATAATAGACATGCTTCCACATATCTACTGCAGAGGAAGAAGAAATTCAGATAGGAATCAGGATCCCTTCAGAGCAGGTCACCAAAGTACACCTACCAAAGTACACCACCAAAGTACAGCTACCACCATTTGTATAATGGCTTTCTCTGTATCTTCTGCCACGCAGTACACTCTCCAGTTGTATTTTGTATCTTTCTGTAGGATCAATTCAGCTCCACCACACATAAGGAATTTCAAAAAATCATAGAATGGCCTGGGTTGGAAGGGAGCTCAAGGACTATGAATTTCCAACTCCTCTGCCACAGGCAGGGCCACCAAACTCCTCATTTAATACTAGACCAGGCTGCCCAGGGCCCCATCCAACACCTCCAGGGTTGGGGCAGGTGTCCCTGGAATTTGCCAGGAACATCAGTTTCTCATCAGTTTCTATCTGCAGTTGCCTTGGCTGTTTCATACTTCGATAGCACAGAACAAGGAGCACTCCTACTAATTACAGTCTGTCTTCAGAGTGGCTGTGGCCTGTCTTCAGTTGACTTGGCAGACCACATTAAAAGACACTGAAGAAAGATACAACATAGAATAAATTTTAAAACTAGCAAAGGTTACAGACTAGATGACAAAGAATCAGAAACAGTTTATTTTAAATATATGCATTCGCTGTGACTAGAATTCGCAGACACATTTATCTGAAAAGTATGAGATCAATTTTTTTCATCTCTTTTTAATAAAGGAACTTGTGCTATGATATTGGAGCTAAATAAAATAATAATAGCTAAAAGAAAATAATTATCAAAATCAGTAACTAAGATTTTTTTATTTTTATTTTTTTTTAAATCATTTATTTTAGTGATTCTGGTAAATCAAATATAATTCTAAATTAAAAGCCATAAATGATTTATGCAAGTTATTACTAGGCACTTGTTCATGTTAAATAAAGAATGGCTCAAGTGAAAAGAATGGTGTATGCAGAAGTTATTCAGCTATTTCAAAATTATTTTTTCATGGGCCATGTATGCATTTCCCTTTCTTCTGTTCAGGTCTGATCTCACTGACCTCACTTCTCACAGTATTATAGTTATTCTTTTATTATTATCATTATCATTATTATTATTATTATTATTATTATTATTATTATTATTATTATTATTTTACTTATAATGTTGATAGTGTTTGCTATGTTATCTGTTAGCTCTTTGAAATATTTAGTTTGTTTTCAAGATAAATTTCATCTTCAGTATTTATGTGACTCATGGGCTTTGTGTTGTCTTCTGAAATTTTCTGCTCTATATTGCATGAGCTTACTGAAAATGTTATAATAAACACTGAAATGTAGTTTTGATACAACTTAACAACAAGCAAAGTTAGGACAGATTAACAATCTTTCTAAACTTTATTTAAAAGCATTGCTAAAATAGCAGATACGTGATGATTAATATAGCTAAATATAGTTTTTATATATTCTAGGTCTTATTTAGATATCTTCAGAAATAGTGACCTCTGCAGTTGTTTTCAAGGTAATTAAGAATTCCAGAAGCTCTATCTATAGCTTGACATTTACACAGTGTCTTATAAATGGAAAATAATACATATATAACTATAATGGATTTAGCCTTTCAAAGAGAATCCTTAATGTCCTACAAGGTTTCTAGATTTAGGATACTTCCTGCAAAATTTTGTTTACATGTCAAACAAAACTCATTGTACAGGAGGGCAAAAAAAATACAGAGGGGTTATTTTGAGAAATTAAAGTAAATAAAATAAAGACAAAACTTAAGAAATTCAGAAAAGAGAATAATTTGGTTTTAATACCTTCCCATTTATACTTAGTACATTTTTAGTTGTGGACATCCTGGAAAAAGTGACTTCCTGACACAGCATTCTTCTAAAAGCCTATCTTCCAAAAAGCTTCTGGATGTCTTTGGTTTGCAGTTAATCGTGCTGCCCTTACACTAATTTATGCTAGGATCCCATAAAATGCCTTATCTATCTTAACTTTTCTGTATCAGAGCTCAGCTGAAATGCTCACACATCTGTCAGGGATAAAATATGAAAATTGGTTAAAACTGAAAAAAAGTGATGTACTGTGATTTAACATAAACAATCAGCATTATTGACTAGCAGTCTAGTAGAAATCAAGATTAACAGCAAGAAATTATTTCCGGGTAGTAGAATATACGGTTTACAAGGATTATGGAATTTCCTTTCAAGAACTTATTTTTGAGAATGATTCATTCAAAAACCTGTTTTAAGTAATGTAGAATTTTTAACTGATGTTTTTTTGGGACAGAGCGGTAACTTTAATGACTGATTTTGATTAGAGTATTATTATATGTACCCTGGGAATCATTTTGTCAATGCAAGATAAGTGGGAAGAGTTGATCCACCATTCTTTCAACAAGTTCTTTTTTATTGATATCATTATGTGAATCTAGAAATGACAAGCTTTTAATGAACAGCCTGCACAAACTTTTTGTATTTGGGTTACTTTTGTAGCTTTCAGATTTTTAAAGTTGGATAGGTAATGCAATTTGTGGCAAATTAGTTAATGGAAGCTTTTTTATTATTATTTACAAAATCAATATTAATTTTGCAAGTTAACACCATCAACTTTTGTCATTGTGTGGGAGCAGTAATTACTAGTATCTATCCATAACACAACAGTTACTTGGAAGAACAGTGTCTGATTACTCATCCTACACATTTTAGAGCAGGGAATTTATATGTATGCTTACACTAGAACTATCAGTCATAAATTTGAATAATGTTTTTTTAATAGTGTACTTATGTTCACACTTAATTGAACCAAATTTTAATGTACTGCTTGCATATGATTTCATAGCCCATAATTAGAAAGCATAACCACCACAGCTACACACACAAATGAAGTGTATGGTCAGAGATCTCTCTGCTCTCTGGTGACAGCAACAGGATTCAAGGAAGCAGCATGAAGCTGTGTCAGGGGAGTGTCAGGTTGGGAGTAAGGAATAGGTTCTTCACCAGAGGGTGGTGAGCATGGAACACACATGCTGTCCAGGGCACTGGGCATGGTACTGAGCTGCCAGAGTTCAAGAGGTGTCTGAACAGTGTTCTCAGACATAAGGTCTGATTTTTGGATGGTCCTGTGAGAAACTAGGAGTTGGATTCCAATCTGTTGTGGGTCTCTTCCAACTTGGAGTATTCTATGAGCCTATGAGTCTATATAAACTATTGTTGCAGTCCTTCATTAGGCACACTCCGTTCACTTCTGATGCGAATCAGGGGCACCAGTGCAAGCTGCACATCTGCTTCTGTTAATAACCTGCTCAAAGTCTAACCAAGAAAATCCATATTTGTGTTTAAATAGAAAAGATAGAAACCTCTGACTGAACTGTTTTGCCTAAACTACCAGAGGGAGATGAGGAAATGCAGCCATGGTTCAAAGATCTGCTGCTATGCAACTTGTCCCATCCCTTACTTGTAAGTAGATACTCATCAGCTATTAGGATGTGGGTAATGGCCTTAGTGTGCTTCAGTGACTGATTCTCTCTTCCAGCCCAACTTTTGCACATCAGGAAGCTGTCTGCCCCAGGTTCTGTGGTCATAAACTACATCTCTCAATAAACAAACAAATAAATAAATATACTAAAAAATAAAACACAATAAGTTAAAAACCAAAGAGATTGGTGTCATGGTTTTGTGATTTTTGGTTTTTGTTATTCCACTTAATAACATCATGTGGGGCACTGGGAGTTTAACTGTTAATGCTCAAGTTCTGGGTACCTGCCCAGAAGAGAAGAACTACATTCCCCAGGGGACTTTGTGGTCACAAAGAGGAGATATAACTCCTGGCAGGATCACCTGATGTGCTCTTCTTTGTCGGCTCTTCTCCTGTCTCCCTGCTGCTCAACTGGATTGTGCATCTCACCTCAACGTTGTGGTGAGGCCTATCCACCTTTTGGACACTCTCTCTCTCATTGTATTTGATTTATTAGCTTCAATTTTAATTATACTGTATTATAGTGTGTTATCTTGCATTCCAGTAATATATTTAGTAAATTAGTTTGTTTCTTCTCAGATCGTTGCCACTGTTTTTCATTATTTTGGGGTCCCCTGTTCCCTTTTTCCAGAGGCATGGATTTTGCGAAATCCCTCCGTCCCGCTAGTCACAGAACTGGGTTGAACCAGCCTGTAAATCGTTGATAATTGGAAATGGAGATGGAGTAGTAAATAAGGTTCGTCATAATGGTGATACAGGCATGAATTTACTACCTACTTCTAGACCCTGAAGTATCAGATTTCACTCACTGATTAGCAATTTACCTGCTATTATGTAGTAATGATATTATTACTCTTTCTCTCTTCTTTCCTTTCAGAGATTACAAGCAATGTCCATAAGTGAGCAAAACAATGTTAATCTATGCTAGCTCTTACGAAAATAATTATGTTCATATTTCCCAGATAGGCATATAGGACCTTCTCTAGGCTTATCTGTGAAGTTTACAGCAGAACTGCAAAGAGAATATGATATTTTTAAGTCTTTATTATTGCTTCGGCATTCTGAGTGAAAAATGCGATCATATGAATGGATAGAAATTTGTCAATACATTGGTTTTGTCTCTGTTACAGAGGAGTAAAGAATTACAGAAGTAGAACAGCTTTACACAGAGGCAGACATTCTTTTATGGCTTTATCCCATCAGTTATTCTTAAATGTATTTTTAGAACTAAAAAAAACCATCTCAAATATGCAAGATAAAAAACAGTAAATATGCCTTGTGGAAAATTATTTTCTTTGTTGTGTTTTGATAGATATTTATACTGAGAAAACAACAACAACAACACAAAACAATTAAAAAAGTCATCCCAGTTTAAGTAAATTACACACAGAGGGAATGCTGTTTCTTAGATATACTGCCAGATACCAATATCCATAAACAGCAAGTGTTGCAGGACTAACAAAATATTCTGGCTGAGACATGAGTGCACTTGCAGCCACTCTTCTTACTTGAATACAGTCTTTGTGAAAGCTGTGCCCCAGACATGTCAGAGTACTCATCCCATATAAACATTAGAAGGCAGCAAGTAAGCAGCAGTACATATAATGCCAACTGTGTTTGGCAGTTCCATTTGCAGTATATGTATGGCATTATTTCCGCAGCAGCAGCACCAGAGACATAGGAGAATTACTCCATTATCAAAATACTGACAAAAACTGCTAACTTGATTTTTCAGAAGAGTACCATAGAATCCCCATGTTGTAGATCTATTTTTGGAGAATGAACTACCATGACTACTTTTTGACTTCAAAAATTAAATTCAGGCATGAAGTTTGGATTGAGGTAGATCTTAAATTCTTATTCAAATAATACATCAATTGGTGGATTTTCCACATGTTACTGTCTTATGTTTGGCTGTCATTCATATCTAAAAATAGTACAATCAGCATGAGAGAGCTGCTCCTTTCATGGGAGATTAATAAATTTAATGTGCATGCCAGTTATGTAACCATATTTGAAAGGTCACGTTTTAGCCTTTCCTTTGAGAAAAGCATTAACAAAATTCTCTCATTGCCTATTTTATGAAAAATATATCACTTTATTTTTGAGATCATTACTTCTGTATCAGCATAGACTCAAAAGTTATTGGAGAAGAGAGAAAGTGCATAGATGGACATGCCTGCAAGCAACATGTTCACAAATATCTTATTTACATAGCTATCTGGTCTGAATTTCAAAGACAAATTAGAACTAGTTTCCTTAGTTTTTGTAGAGCTATTTATTTTGGAGATTATTATTATTATTATTATTATTATTATTTTTTAACTACAAACTCCTGTCAGGACATAGCTATTATTGACAGCATTGTAGAAATAGATCTAAAGATCCACTGAATTAAGTGTTAAATCAGAGTTGGATAGAACAACCAAGAAATCAGAAACAGGTATTTACTGTAACATTGATCCTCAAAATTACATGAGGCTTTAAAAACCTAGGAAATTGATGGGAATTTTCATAGATTTTACATGTCACTTTAATCAGGATCCAAATCTTTGAACATCTATGTATCTATCTGGACATATACTTAATATATTAAATTCAGGAGGTTTAAGTCTTTGCATATATTGATTTTATTCTCAAAAGTTGTTTTGCAAAAGTTGCAATCAACTCTTACTTTTGTGGTGACTTTTTGTCAGAACTCGTGAGTCACCATCATTCAGACACGTAACAGAGAGTGATGGATGCAGATAGCCCATCTCCATTAACTGGCAACTCTTAAACTGGGTGTAATGAAAAGAACGGCATTCTCAAGCATTTCTGTAAGATTTGTATCTCCTTTGTACCATACTTCCTGAAACAGTTGATTTTTATTTTAAGATTGTTTATGAACTAAGGACAGAGGAATAACCTATTTCTGTGGTGAATCTCTTCATAGTACAGTGGTAAATTGCTTGGTATTTAAATTGCAAAGCTACACTTTTTTTTTTTTTTGTGGACAATGTACGCCATTGCTATTTACATAGAATAGAATATTATTGGGTTTATACTATATGTGGCAAAGAATTCTATCTTTAGATGCATATACCCATCAGTTGTATAATATGTGATAAAGCAAAAAGATCTTCTAAATTAGATACCTTTGAGTATTATAAAAGAATCCAAAATCTAGAACCAGGTGACTAAGCTCCTTAAGCAGTACTTGAAGAAACTGCCTGCCTCACAGGACAGGTATTAGTTTCTGTGAGGACACTCCTAGAAACAAAACAAAAGGAAAATGATACTGGTATTTCTGAAATTCCATCTCGTCTGGAAATGAGATAATAAAGGCAAGGCTGCAGATAGGTTTCTTTCTTCCCTAGAGCTTGAAACTTGAAGGTTTGTGGCTAAAACTATTCATTTAGAGAACAAACTAGAACAAGATTTCTTTTAAAATCCAGTTATTGATTCTTACAGCTCCTGAACAGCAAATAGGAGGCATGGTTTTAATACATCCTCAAACCCAAATTTAATATGCCTCCTCACATTATAAGGATTTCACATTGTATCTTCTAGAACTAAATATTCTGCAAGGCTTGGTCTGTCGTAAGTGTTCTTAATAAGGTATTTTAACCAGGCAGCAAAAGATAAGAAATCTAGTTAGACAAGATAAGAAATGAAAAGAATCTAAATAACAAACTATATAGTAAGGGATCTTACATATGTGTCAATGGAATTGTCAGCCTTGGAGAGCCAAGCCAACTCCCCAGATCCAGAGCAGAGTCACAGGGGCACCAACTTCATTTGATGGATGGAAGGTGTCACTCCACTTAGCTCAGTGAGCAGTTTTGATTTTAATGCCTAATTCAAAAAAAAACCCAACAAATATATATATATATACGTGGCAAATTTTGCCATACAGGGAGGTAGGTACTTATAAATAAATAAAATCATACATGAAAATTATGAACTGAATTTCAATAACTCTTCAAGGTTAGTCTTCTATGCTTTTCCTCTTATGGTGCTTTTTTTTTTTTTTTTTTTTCTTAAATCTGGTGTTTGCTCTGTTCAGGTATCTGGTTAACAGATATTTTAAAATGTGCAAAACATATTCTTGTTTCTTAAACAATAAAAGTATATGTTGGTTAAAATCTTTGGATTTTTAAACAATTTTGGAAACAAAGGTGACTGATTCGTGCTCTGTATTTCACATCCCTTTTCTTAGCCATGTCCCCAAGAAAGCATTTTCATTCAAGAACCAATGTGTTCTATAATCTGAATGATATGTCTGTGTGCTACATTTGCTCCATGGTGTATGGAGGTGATTTAACTTTTCAGTTAATGCTTATACTACATTTTTCAATGTTCTGAATTCAGACTCTTCTAATTAACTTGACAACTAGTCTATTTGATCTTTCTCTTTATCTCCATCATTTTCTGTAGAATTTCAAATTAATTTATTAAATGAATTTGGAATTTTTTTATTTTCTTAACTAATTATGCTTTTCAAATATAAGTTGGTTATTGAAGAATTTGAGTCTGCTTGTTCTCTTTTGAAAAATAATGGGAAATCCTGAAATATTTTGGACTTGTAATATATACAGTCAGAAAAAATTGAAACTTACAAGACTTTATTTTCAAATTCATTTTTGTGTTAAGATACATAGAGGAAACTATATATACATAACCATAGGAAACTAAGATCTCAGTATGACTTAGACAATTAAGCTGGTCATATGATCATTGTACACGTATTTTTATTCACATATTCATAAATCTCTTGCAGATCAATCTGCAGATTTTCCTGGTATGCAGACATTTGAACTTGTCAATATCAATGTCATGTAAGTAAGGATATAGGTAGCATAATTTTTTGCAAAATGGCTATCTGAGTGGATGTAGCTTAAGATATTTTTAATGGAAGAATGCAAGGTAATCTTTAACTCAGATTAGTTTTGATGGAGGACTTCATCACCCTAGAGATCTTGTAAGTGGCCTGTTTCTGTGGAATACGGGATACTGGTTGCTAAGAGCCTGAGACCTATTCAGCATCATAGTTGGAACAGTCCATCAGTGTCATTTGAAAGAGCTTATTTGACTGTCTCTCACCATTCTCACCATTCTCACTTCTGCAGTATTTGTGACCATGTACTACATTATAAAAGAGGAGTTACAGAAGTCTTTTAAAATAAGACAGATCTGAGATATTGAAACGTAACAAAAATCACGCTGATAGAAAAAGACAAAATCTGTATACCTTGTGCATCATCAAGCAAGATGTGATGTCCTGAAAGTGCAGCAGGATATATCCAGCGAGATGTAAGGGCAAATATGGAGCAATACAGAGTGCCGGTGAATCAACAAAACCACCTGAAATCTTTCTGTTTCTGGAAATAGATGGAATGTTTTCTTGAATTAGATGTTAGAAGAAAACATTGAGACAAAGCAACATTCCCAGAGCAATGTTGAACTGCATGAAACATGGAAACAGTTTAGTAGATCAATTATCCAAAATAGCCATAGAATAATAAGCATGAATGGAAGATTAAGCAGTATGGCAAAACCTATTCCTGCATCCAGTAAAAGTTGCTTTTTTTCCCTTGTTATAGTCCGTCTATTTTGTAACTTTTTAATGTTTTTTTTTAAAAAACACTGATACCTCTAGACAGCAAAACTTAGATGTAAATTCTTGACAAACTTACAGTTTCAGTTATCAGCAATACACGCACTTTAAATGATAACAGACACCTCCAGCTATAAAATCAAACTAATTTTATATGAAGACATACAATTTTAAGTCTTACACCTGCACAACTAAATAAGCCTTAACTTATGATGATTTTTTATTTCCACAGAATTAGTGTATTGTTTTCGAAAAATAGTGTATTAGTTTTGAAAGGAAGCCATAATATGTATAATCTTAAACGAAGTTATACTATAATTAAATAAGAACAAAAAGGGCTATTTTATCACCATAATGCTTTGTCATGAAAGACAGCAGCCTGGAATCACAGGTGGCATGCTCGCAACTATGTGAAACCAAGAGATCTTGACAGCAGAACAATGTTGTTTATGAAAACACAAAACCAAAGGAGGTGTGATTAATTATGCCTGTTCTTGGAAGATGTCAGAATTGATTAGCAGATAAATGTCTGAATGATTCACCTCCTGCAGGTCAAAGTGATTGCACAAAGCTGAAATTAACATACTTAATACAGGGGTTGCCTCAGCAGTTATCCTAGAACAGCAGAAAGTATGGAAAGATGTTATCAGCTATGGGCAACCCTCATAACTTGCTTCCTAGTTCTTAATTTCAAGAGTTACACCAATCTTTCTTCATGCAAAAAATGCATTTTTTGAATTATAAGAATAAATGTTTTTTTTTTTACTCCTGCATTTTTGTTCTGCTTTCTAACCTGTATCTCTGTCAAAAAGATAAAAAGGATAAATATTTCTTGAATTAAGAATAACATTTGGAAAAAGCTATTGACATTAAACAAGCAGTGCGAGGCTTGGAAAATTTAACTTCACATAGGCAAGTCTGGAGACCACTCATTAATAAAAAAAATCACAATGCAGTGTGATTGTGCATCACAATGCACAATACATCATAGAATTGTAGAATGGCCTGGGTTGAAAAGGACCACAATAATTGAGTTTCAACCCCCCTGCTATATGCAGGGTCACCAACCACCAGACCTGGCTGCCCAGAGCCACATCCAGCCTGGCCTTGAATGCCTCCAGGGATGGGGCATCCACAACCTCCTGGGCAACCTGTTTCAGTGCGTCACTATCCTTTATGAGATGAACTTTCTCCTAATATCTAACCTAAACCTCCCCCTCTCAGTTTAAAACCATTCCTCCTTGTCCTATCGCTATCCACCCTAGTAAACAGCTGTCCCTCCACCTGTTTGTATGCTCAAGTACTGGAATTTATTCCAATATTCAATAGGATATAATAGAATATATTCAAGTACTAGAAGGCCAGAATGAGGTCTCCCCAGAGCCTTCTCTTCTCCAAGACAAACAAGCCCAGTTCCCTCAACCTTTCTTTGTAAGAGAAGTGCTTCGGCCCTCTGATCATCTTAGTGGCCCTCCTCTGGACCTTCTCCAACAGCTCTTTGTCCTTCCTGTACTGTGGGCCCTAGGCCTGGATGCAGTATTCCATATAGGGCCTCACAAGAGCAGAGTAGAGGGGGACAATCACTTCCCTCTCCCTGCTGGCCACCCCTTTTTTAATGCAGCCCAGATCACATTTGGCCTTCCAGGCTGCAAGCGCACACTGCTGGCTCATGTCCAGCTTCTTGTCTATCAGGTCCCCTGAGTCTTTCTCTGCAGGGCTGTTCTCCAGGAGCTCTTTCCCCAGTCTGCATAAACACCTGGGATAGCCCTGGCCTAAGTGCAGCATCCTGCACTTGGCCTTGTTGAACTTCATTAGGTTCATGGGCCCACTTCTTCAGCCTGTCCGGGTCACTCTGGATGCTTCCCATCCTTCCAATGTATCGACCACACCGCTCAGCCTGGTGTCATCTGCAAACTTGCTGAGTGTGCACTCAATGCCATCACCTATATCATTGCACCGGTCCCAAGACCGACCCCTGAGGGACACTGCTTGTGACTAACCTCCACCCTGACAAAGAACCACTGATAACAACCCTTTGGCTGTGTCCAGCCAGCCAATTCCTAATCCATCAAACAGCCCTTCAATTCCATACCTCTCCAATTTAGAGAGAAGGACGTGGTAAGGGACCATGTCAAAGGCCTTGCAGAAGTCCAGGTAGATGAAACCCACCGCCCTATCAAAAAAGGAAAATATAATCACATATGCACCTTCTTTGGAACTTAAAATATCCTGGACATTGAGTTTTACTGATTCAGAAGAATTGCACAAACATCTTTCAAAATGCAGAGCTGCCTCAAGTTTCAGAAATGTATTACATTAAGTCTCTCATATTAAGTGGATATTCAGTTATATCCAAAATTACCATACATTGATGTTCCATAATTAAAACAGAGGTCCTCATGATCCTTTCCAACAAAGGTTTTTCTGATTCTACGAGCAAAATCACTGATTTTGCAGTTAATTGCTGTTAACTATGACTTATTATTGTAAAGCAAAGATTAGCTGTATTATAGCTAGAAGTTAAATGCCAAAGTAGAGTGTATCAGTCTCATCCCAACTTGCTTATAGATACTCAGCTCAACAGAAAGAAGTTAAAACAGTGTGTCATCAAGTAGACTCCAAGTTGAGTTCCCCGTGTATGTTCCAATTTAAAATTCACAAGTAAATATATGTTTATGTATATTAAGCATTTATAAAAGGAAAGTCACAAATATACAAAAAAAATTGTTTTTTCTGGCAATCCTGAAACCTATACTCAAATTCTTTTATCAAAATTGAAAGCAAGGCTGTATAATTTGCACTGCTCACAGGACAGTTTAGCCAATGTATCCAAATGCGTACAATTATTAGTCATAACTTGAGTGTGTACTGCACTGCACCCTTACCATATCCTTGTTTCAGTTGAGCCAGTGTTCATGGCACACTGATGTTTTGGTTGCTCTTGAATGATAGGTGATTTCCTGGCCAGGCTGGGTCATCTGGCTGAGCAGAGCTGCCACTGTGATGGCTTGGTGCAGAAGACATCCTGGATGTGGTGCTCATGGACATGGTTTAGTGATGGGTTGTTAGGGTAGTATGGTTAAATTGTGGTTGGACTTGATGATCTTTAAGGTCTTTTCCAACCTGAGCTATTCTGTGATTCTATGATTATTGGCTGTCCCTGCCTGCATGTGGCCTGCAAGCCATGGGTTGGACATATCTGGTGTAAAGCTACCCTTCTGGAGAAATTCTAGTTTAATGAGATCAGGGCCACATAGACAGTTTTGAATCAAATGTCTTAGGGATTTAATGTGGCTACTAATATTGCTTCGGAAAGGACCTGATCAGGACAAACAATATTCAGGAAAACTGTTCCCAAAAAACTAATGCAACACAATTTCCTTCCAGGAATTAAACAAAATTAAAATGCTATTTTACTCACTTAAAATCAGTATGTGAAATTTAATAAGGTCTTCTGATTAAGTGGCATATTAATTTTCAGTACAGAAAGATTTGCTTCCCTTCAGCAACCTAAAACATTCAAGAACAAACCCTTACTTTAAGAAAAATCTGGAGATCTTGGACTTCATTGTATTTCAGGATGTCTTGCTGTAAGAGTGAGAACATGGAAATTACGTATATACTTGATAATTAGAACCAAGGAATATAACAGTGTAATTATGCAATTACAGATCTCACTGCAGTCCATGTAATTCCAGAAACACTGAGTAATTCATTGTAGGCAAATCTAGGGTGTACTAAAATAGTAAGTGAATGAACGTATTGAATACTAATAGTTGTCGAAAGTCCTTGGAGATGTTTTGAAAACGATTTAAAACTGTCCAAATCTTAAAAAAAAAAAAAAAGAAAGAAAAAGAAAAAGAACAAACAAAACCTATAAACTTATTTCAGTCAATTTTAAAAAATATTTTTAATATATGTAATAACTTTCTAACTTTAAAGCATCAGTTGTTGTAAGTAAAGTATAAATGGAAAAATACAGTAGCTGCTTCTATTTTTTTTTTCTCCCATTTTTCAATGTTGTAATTTTCTGAAAGAGAGCTAAGAACATCAGTAACACCAAACTTGGCCAGCCTGTGGTCAGCCAATTCTCCCCTGCATTAAAAAATGAACAAACAAACAAAAATATTATTTGAGCCATTCTGCCTTATTTTCCCTTGTCAGGATAGCAAGTGAGATGTTTACATGTTACCCTGCTGAAGTCCAGTATATTCATAGCTGTCAGACACAGAAATAATAGAAATAACAGCTGACTACTAAACATCAAACCTATCATTTGGTTCTGTTGAAAAAGAAAAAGAAAAAGAAAAAGAAAAAGAAAAAGAAAAAGAAAAAGAAAAAAAAAGAAAAAGAGAAAAGTAGAATTGATTGATATAGAGTTCAGATGAACTGAGAACACTTAAGGACATCACAGGAAAGGTATACTCGGTGGTTCAAGGATCTCAACAGAAGATCAGAAATAGTATTTCAGGGGTCTTCTGCTTCTTATTTATTTATTCATTTATTTATTTTTAATAGGAGGACTTGCATTTTCTCTCTGTCAGGCTTCCCTCTTCCACTCTCACAGCTTTGCACATCTTCTTTTATTACTTTTTATTCCTTTAACAGATATTTATCAGAGCTACACTGAAACCAAAAAAAGTTTGCTGAACTGACAAACCCCTGTAGTTGCCTTTTTCATACTAACAGACCTGCAATATCCTGTATTATAAACTAAGGGTTTTTCTTGAGTGACAATCAAGCATTTCCTAAGCACTTACACCTAAATGAAAAAAAATAAAAAAAAAACACAAAAGCAAAACAATCTTGAAGAAGTGAAAACAAAATACTGTAAACGTTATTTACAAATTATTTTGTCTTTCTGCATATGCTGCTGCTTCCAGTCAGGTCTGCTGAGATACTGCTGCTACAAGTGGCTCTGATTGATGAGCGCTGATTGTCACACAGCACAGGTAACATTCATGGCTCATTCTACAAGCACATGACTATTCACAAAAGAGTCTGATGACTTTTTTTTTATGGCATATTGTTGTAGGACGTGGAATCTAGTACAAACTCTTCCTTTTACTTTCCACTCTCAATCTATGTAACCTGAAGCCATCAGTCTGAAATCAAGGTTTCTACTTAGTGTTAACATCAAAAGTGCACCAAAAAGTATTTTCATTTCCACTTTAGTAGTAGTGCCATCCCTTGTGACTCTCAGTGATCACTTAACATCAAGGCTGCAGTCCACTGTTTCTATAGCAAGACAAGTTCTGCATGAGAAAATGCTGGAAGAGACTATCAGATTGATATTGGAAGGCTTTTTCTGTGGCTAATATTACCTTCTTCTGGACTGTGTCCTGTTGATTCTCAGAAGTACAGCTGCTGAGTACATTTGACTATTCACCTGTCCCTTTGCCTTGCAGGCCTGACCAAATTGTTACAAGCCTACTTCTAGGGCTTCCTCTGAACATAAGTATGTAAAACAAACAGGCTATGAAAACCAGAAACATTTTCTTGTGGCTTTACAATATAGTTGAAAATACAATTGCAAACAAACAACAAAAAAAAAATTACATGTATAATTTCATTTCATTTATCTGACTCACTTGAAGGAAGCCTGTGCATATATATATATATACATACAAATAGTGCTTGACAATATGAATTTCCTTACCAGAGAGAACACCTGCAATGAGGTACTGTTGAGTCCCACTCAACACCTAATTACTCGTTGTCAAAATTATTTCTTCTTGAGAGGGTGAGCAATAATAAGCATTTCAGATCACTGAAGAATCTGGCACTAAATTCTAAATAATTTCTTTACTGGTGAGATAAGAGGATACTAAACAGTTGTATTTTCTTCTTGAAAAGGATTTTATAATGAACATTTGCAGATGCAATCATGAGTTACAGCTTCCACACTGAAACTCAAACACTAAGATAACCAAAGAAAGACTACTTTCTTTTTGTACTTGCTGTTTTGTTAATGCTGCTTCCTGGAAATTGCATTTTAGGATGAAAAATTGCATTATTCAGTAGGATAATTGCCGGCTCTGTGAATTTGGATTCTCTACAGAGAAGAGTACAACATGTTGGTTATAGTTGTACTTTATTTGGCTTTTAAGTAAAAGTTGAGAAAGTACAGTGCTTGCTTCTGAAATTATCTTAAGCATAGGGTCTTCACACTGTCAGATTCCTGCAGTGGACACTGCAGAACAGCAGCAGGTTGCAGAACACAGACAAATGAGAAATCAAATGCACTTTGCTTTGCTCTGCCCTAGTCCTCTTAAGGAGAAACAGCAGGGTAAAATAACAGTGTAGATGGCATAATACTAGACACTTATGTCCTCTCCTGGAAGGCTACCACTTTACAATGCATCTCCCTTCAATTTCATTAAAATAATAATAAAAAAAAATTCTGTCCAGAAACAAAACTACTATATCAAAGCAATATTTTAACTTTCCTAATAGTATCACGATTATGAATGGAAAGAAAATTCTGCCTCTGAGAATTGTTAGCAAACTTAGTGATAATCATTCGTCGAGACAATAGGAACATTCTCAGTCAATGTATTATGCTTGGCTCAATGCTGTGACTAATGAACATTAAGCGCCAATGTGCTTTTAAGGTGTTCATTTCTGCAAATCCAAAAGGTAGTGAGTAACTAGGAGGTTAAACATGTTCTAAGCTCAGTGTTTCCACAGCAAAATTATACTGTGGCAATATTATGTCAGAAAGGATAAGTTCAAAGGAATATATGACCAAATTTATTGCTTTTACCACACTGCATTTTTGGAACACCTGTATCAGTTGATAGCAGATAGAGGCTGGGAGCCAGCTGGACTAAGTGGACAAAGATTTGGAAGACTGTCAGGGACATGAAGCCTGCTGGAAAGCTTTAAAAAAACTACTATCCATACATATGTGAGGATGGTTCAATAATTTCTGTCAGAGTAAAGGAGCATATTTTACTATACTGGAACAGAAGCTTCTATCCCCCTAAACTTCCAGCAATAAAAGCCTGGAGTTGATAGGGTGAAAAAATGTCTTCTTTGGAGGTCCAAATGAAAGGAGAAAAGAGACAATGGTCTTGTGCTTCCTCCCAAGGCACTCTGGTGGCCTCAGACAAGAAGTTGAGAAAGGCAGTTGGTGTTCTGCTAAGACGTGGCTCAAAATCTGCAAGTGTTTTGAGAGAGTTCTGATGCATCTTTTGTCTGAATTTCCTCTGATAGCACTGTGTACTCAAATGTGATATAACAGAAGCAGATCTGTCATTTGGAAATTGGCTTCTAATGGAAGACTTATGAGGCAGAGAGGCATCATGCAAAATGTCAGGTGAGCAGAGCAAGTGAGGACAGTGCATTCCACTGGCATAACTCAATTTCAAAAATTTCAGTAGCACTTGAAATAGTGATTTTAGGTATTTTTGTGTCACATTTAAGCTCTTCAGTCACTGTATTTAGTCACAGGAATGTGTACCAGAAGAAGCAAGAAAAGATATTGTATAAGTGTCATGAAATTAAAAAAAAAAAAAGAAAAGAAAAGCTCCTTCCAGCAGGGTAATTATATCATTACTGAAGATGAGAAATAGTGAGGAGCAACAGAAAAAACGGGAGATTAATTTAACAGCACAATGAGATAGGTAGTTCATTTGGATCACTGACTCAGCGCTCAGTGGCTCAAGACCTTTATCAGATTAAATCATTGAGTAATCTTCTTTGGCATCAGGAAGAAAGTTCTATTCAGTAGGGAAATTGTTTTAGTAGCAAAAAGAACCTGGACAGTCACTAGCCTTTTGCACTCACACAGAAACATCAAAAGAAAAATTTTCAGTGATAGTGTCAAGAGATCTAGTATGTATTGCTATCACAACAATGGCAAAATGGTTCAAATGCTGTCAATTTCTGGCTCTCTAGCCTGATTCGCCCTAAAAAATGCCGTTTAAAAATGATCACTACATTACAGAGAACTCCTACTAATATAATTATTTGTCTTTTGTTTCTAAATGGTTTCAGTAAAGTGGTAAGCAAGGTAAATACAAAGGTTAGATGCAATAACTAAAAATCCAACCATTGTTGCATGCCTCACCTTCATGAAATAAAACATGACTAACTTCATTTTACGTTTGATTCTTCTAGAGCAAAGGTCCATGCCAGTATTGTTCTCAGCCAAAACAGTTCTCCAGGAGAGACTTACCTAAACTTATACCAGTGAATCCTGTTTGGAAAGCAAAGTGGATTCCCTTTGCTTATGGGAATTTGTGAGAGCAGGCAAAGAGTCTTGGAAAGATGGGCTCAGGTTGGAATAAGAGGCCCTATTTCTAATGACTATTGAAAAAAACTTCAGCTAAATAATCTCATTCAGGAGAGGTCAAGAAATAGTAATAAACTTTCACAATCTTAATGCTGCCTGTAGGAGGTGGTATTGCCATGTAACCCTTAGTAAGTAAATGTTCTCATATCATTTTTTAAACCATTATAACATCAGATACCGTTGCACAAAGACATGGTGATGAATAGATATTTAGCTCACAATCTTAGCCTTAGAACAGATTAAAAATATGAAATCTGCATTGCTAAATTACCTACAGTTTTGCATGGCAATAATGCATTGCCACAGAAAAGATGTGATGTTTCACTAAGCAAATTGTTGGAAGCTAGGAGAGAAAGTTCATAATCTTATTTTACCTGTTCTGCTTCCTACGGTATCTGTTATTACATATTATTATCTCCAAGGACATTCTGGCTCAAATTTGCTCAAATAATCAAATCTTGTGAGTCTTGAGGATGGGGCTTTTAAGCTCTTGGAACCCCACAAAATTCAACATTCATGCTGTCTGAGATCCAAAGTGGAACCAGCTTGGACTCTGCTGTACCATACTCTCAAGAGCTTTAAGGGCTCTGCAGCCATGTGAAAAATGAAATTTTGGAAAAGGATTTCCAGGTGGTATCATATCATGTCTTTGTATATCAGAATTCTCTTACAGGAGAGTTGAGGTTATAATTTGGCCTAAACTGTCTCTTTTTTCTTCTTCTCTGACATGAAGAGCCATAGTGAATTTGATGCTCTGGATCATGTGTAGGATACCAAAGGAGTATGTCGCAGGTAAAGACAGAGCTTATCTTAGATGAAGTCCAATAAACTAATCTGTTGGATTGGAGCATTTAAAGCAGAGCCTGATGCCTTTTATTATGACTGTGGCTGTTCAAATACAACAGTAGTCTATGACCTAGTCCTAATAAAAACCTATGCCTGGCAATCAGTTAACTGTCTCAGTAAGGACTACCATGTTTGTACAAGAACTTTTTGCACAAGGAATTAGAATAGAAGCCCCTATTTATTTTCTTCTTCTTGTAATGGATAGAATAGACTTTTCTTGAGCTTGGAGTATCAACTTGAAGCTCAAATATCAACTGGCTTTCTTGGCTTCCTTGTCTTCAAAGCTAAATTCCATGGAATCCTTCCAAGCAGATGTCTGAAGGTGTTGAAATTTGCTTAAAGGAAATACAGGGCTGTGGTGTTTGCTTTTTGCCTTGTTTACTTCTTACAGCATTCACAGTGTCATGGTCACCACAGCCAAGGATGTCTCCAACTTTCATGTTCCTGACCAATTCTTAAAACAGAATAGCTGCCTAATTGCAAATTTTAGACAAATTCTTGCAGAACACTGGCATTTCATTCAGTAGAGTTTCTTTATCAGGGTCATCACAAATCATTTTCTAAACTACTTATACAATGATGAAGTTCTGTAGAGATTGTGGATGAACCAAAAACATAGTAAGCTAGAAGAAAAACTGGGTCTTCAATTTGAGAAAGTTCCTATGAAGAGAAAAGAAAGAAGAAAAAGAAAAGAAAAGAAAAGAAAAGAAAAGAAAAGAAAAGAAAAGAA
>JAPSGF010000113.1:1262052-1275615 GCA_035772895.1 Perdix hodgsoniae | reverse complement strand
AAAAGAAAAGAAAAGAAAAGAAAAGAAAAGACATCATTCCTGTTAGCTTGGAGAGCTCAAAAGGCTACCTATATACAATATAAGCACTTTTTTCATCTTGAGTTCTCTATCTTATTTTCTACTTTACACTGCTGAGAAAAGTTTCAGTCTACTATTTTACATTAGCTCTGCGCATTATTGTTTTCATTTGTTATTATTATTACTATTATTTTGTTTGTGAGCTTATCTGTTTGTTGGGTTAGGGATTTTTCTCTTACACTTGAGTTGATCAAAGCAGAATAGTATGTAAAATTTTCTATCTCTATCATCATTTATGGGATTCAGAAATTTGGTTCAATTGGCTGCAGTTTAACAGAGACTTAATACTGGCTTAGTTAATCAAAGAATAGAAATATAGACTCCTGCTGGAGCTACCACTAGCTAATATGTACTTTATAGGAAACAGTTCATTTATCTCTTTTCATTTCTTGAAAAGGTCTGACAATCATATCCAGAATAGTCTGGGGATTGGATCTGAAACTGGTTATAGCTAAAGGTACAAATAAGAAAGAAGTGATGACCAATCCAGTATGAAATATTAGTGGACAGCTTCCAAATAAGTAAGTTAATAAAGATTTGGACTAATTAAGTCATGCTCACTGTGTCTTATCTCTCTGCATGCATGTCCAAACACAATGGCTTTCATTAGTCATTCAAGTAATTTGTTTGGAAAGAACAAAAGAAAATGAAAGTTTCTTGGCTCCACTGGAAATTATTAGGT
Source organism: Perdix hodgsoniae (assembly GCA_035772895.1). Classification (NCBI taxonomy): domain Eukaryota; kingdom Metazoa; phylum Chordata; class Aves; order Galliformes; family Phasianidae; genus Perdix; species Perdix hodgsoniae. Next base: position 1,274,855 of record JAPSGF010000113.1, on the reverse strand, counting down.
AGGAAAATGGATCAGAAGAAGCTCTACTGGAAATGTATGCTTTTTGTGATTTCTATGGGAAAAATGAACTCTGATATATTTTGTATTAAAGCTTTTTGTATGTAGAACAGTTGAAGATATGTGAGACATTTCAAAACATGTGAGGCTACAATATCTCCTACAGTGTATCTTCCAGCCCGATAAAAACTATAATCAACATCTCAAGAAATAGCTCATGTAACTACTAATGTAAGCTTCTTTTTGAGTTATGGAGTGGGAGTACTCATTGAAGCAGTAGTATCCTGAGGGTGGCATGAGAAATTTGTGAAGTTCTTTCTACCATCACGGTTGTCTGAAGGCAAAAAAGTTCAGGCAGTAGGTGCTGCTTTTCCATAAGTGGAAATACTTTGGTAGGTAGAACCTACTATGTAATTACTGTTAGTTTTAAGTATTACTAATAGTAAGAACAATTTAATTTATATATGACTGTGGCATTTGTGCTTATTTTCTCAGAATTATTCTTTCTTAGCCATTCAGAAGGATAAATTCATTCCTTTCATCCCCTTTTTGTGGGGTATTTATTAGTTTTACTTGTAGTTTTACAGCAAAAATTTTAACATGGACTGCAGACACAGGTTTACCAAAAAGGAGGGCAGTTAGCAAAACAGGTGTCTCTCCATTGACATAATTCTTGATGTCCTCTCTCCTTATTTCTCTGTAGTATCGCTTTCCAGGTGGTATTTCCTTGGGATCATAAAAGAATCGTTGCTGTATCTTTACCACAACAACTTAGTGCTTATGTGCTTAAATTTAAAGTTTATGATTCTTTATTTGTGTTAGTTTTACAGCATCCAATGTTGAAATACTGGTGAAATTCCCCAAAAAAAGAAAGAGGGCTATTTTTTTTTTAATTTTTTTTTTTTCTGTTGAAAATATATATGTTAAAATTTCTGATTGGAGGCATTTTTTCTTGTATTTTTCATTTTCAAAATTATGTGGAAGGATATGAGAGCATGGAAAATATTAACACATTCTCTGTATTTTAATGTTAAGCTCTACATACCTCTGCAGATGAAACTGTATTTGCCTTGCCCTGAGACAAGAAAATGAGAAATGTTACAGAAGCACTTCAGTACTGTGATACTGAGTGGATTTGCCACGTACTTAAAGAAATAATTTGGCTATTAAATGTGGAGTTTCTGCAAGATTTTTGCTTTTTATAAGTATTCCTCAGGATTGTCAAAAAGACTTTTAAGCATAAGATTTGATTAGAAATGGAAGACTATGAACTAGCAAACACAGAAATATATTGCAGGGAGAATTCTAGGAGGACAGACACTGATGGGAGGCAAGATGGCCTGTTTACTCTGTTATATGGCTGAAAAATGCTTTTCTTGGATTACATGATAAAGCGTGTCACAGTTTACAGTTCCAGGGCTTCCTATGGAACAGTAAAGTACGTTATGGAGCCAGGAAATTTCACTGTTCCCTCACCAATTTCGCAAAGAGCCATAAGCAAATATTTGTATGATCTCTGTGACAACAAATTTGTGTTTAAAAGGTCTTATCCACTGACCAACTGCAATTTCTGAGTATTTTTCTGATATGACTGTAGGAAATCTTATCCCACATCTGTCACATGGGTTTGCAAACCTAGGTGAGTTTGTGACTTTCCATATTTTATCATAATTGAATGATAGTCTTGGAGACACCTCTGTTATCCAATCATTCAAAAATCCACTTAGTAGTGGTCTCTCTCTACCCAGTTTGAGCTTGTTTAACTTGAACATAGTCAAGTGGCTTTTGCACAGATTTATTAGTACCCCACTGATGCATATAAAAGGATTGAGAATTATACTTTCAGTTGATTTCTTCCTTGACAAGCATTTTCAAATTACCACTTTGCCTGTTTTTAATCAGCTCTGAATTTCTGTCAGGCTGAGATACATTCCGTGTTTAATGAAGCAAATTGTTGATTAAGGCCTTTGCTATCATTAAAATTATTTGGCCCTTATTTTCAATTTTTTCTACCTCTATTATTAGAGAGTTATTCTGATTTGGAATGATGAAGCTGACAATGATATTGGCTGAAGTTTTAGTCTTTATTGAACTGTTTACACACTCTTTATTGCATTAAAACAATACACTTACTCTTTATTACAGTAATGCAATTCTTTCTTTAAGGGGTGACCAGACATGACTCATATATTCTCTTTATTGCCCTAATTATCAACCCTTTCAAACTAAAAAAAAATTAAAAGAAGACAGAATTTTAAAAAGAAAAAAAAGTGTGGTGCTGTTTTATGATTAATGCCCAGAAAAGTATGTCCCATCCTACATCATTCATATACCAAAGATAAAGTCACTGAAGCTTGACCCACTGTGCAAATTAAAGGCGGGCTGGTTGCTTATTTATGAATGCCATGTCATTAATGCTTTTGATTAGGGTTAATTTCATGTAGTCTACTTTTTTACCTTTACTCATCATGCAGAAGGGTATATATAATTGAATGTCATTCTAAGTTTAACTGGAAGTAACTTTTTGCTGTACAGTCCAGTTCCTGCTGCAGTAAAACTAATATACCAATTTCTAAATTTACCGAAGAACTTCGTGACATTACAAGATTAAAAATTAAAAAGCAGAGCAAATCAAAACAAAACAAAAATCTGCTGCCATTTTTGTCATTCTGGTTGATGTTGATATTTACTACTTTTTCTATCGGTAGTTTTAAGTTTTCTCTGGATACATGGCTAAGTGACACTCCTTCAGTTTTGACTTGATATTTTTCTTCACAGAAATCCTTTTTTTTCTGCTATGATTATCTCCTGTTGTATATACAGACAGCAGTGCTGACTATTCTACACTTTCTTTGACTATGATAAGGAGCTAAATTATTTGCTTTTGGTGTGATAGTATGTCCATTCATTTGTTCTGTATGCTCTAGCATGCTCACATATTTTCTGTGTATAGGTGATAAGGATTGCTCTTACTTTCCATATCAGCTATACATGGTGAAATTAATAGTTCTTTATTTCCACAGTACTGAATCAGTCAATACATAATGATCTATTCCTCTAGAGTAATATTTTCTTTCCACATTTCAAACTGGTGAATTCTAATTCTAAGCAGAAATTCTTAGCATTCCATGCATAAGCTTGCATCCTGTTATCTTAAATACAATTTCTAGAAAAAAACACCTCAAAGAGGGACATTTCCTTTATTTTGAATCTGATGATCCTCTGAAATACTGGGACTCAGCTTTTCTTCATCATCAAATTTCATCTGAAAACTTTCATTTCTTGTATCAGAGCCATTTACTAGAAATTTGTAACTGGTCTCAAGCTTCACTCAGGATCTCTGCTGGTAAGCTCCTTTTAGTCAGATTGCATATTTAAATCTACCCATTTTGTCTCCCTCCAAGTTTCCTCTTCACCTGGAAGGATTTTATTAAACCCTGTCCTCTTCAGCTGTATGAATAAACTTTCTTAAATGACATCCTGCTAGACAATTTACAGTTATCTAGAGGGATTCAATCAATTTTTCTCATTTATCTGAAAATGTATACAGCTCTTTATCTGTACAATAAATAGAAGTAAGATTTTGTCTAAACAAATGACAAAAAATAACAACAACAACGAAATCATATTAATGCAACTCCTCCATTCCAGAATATGTTACTATTCCTTTTTTTTTTTTTTTTTTTTTTTAAGTTTTTTTTAAAAAGAAAAATTTTTTTTTCCTAAAATCTTAATTTTTTTAATTTGGTGAACACACTGGAGTAGAACTGAAAGGAAAAAAAAAAAACACCATTCTTTTTTGTGACTTATTTTAATGTTTGGAAAACCATTGTCACTCTAACCTGGATCAAAAACCAGGAGTACTTCTATTTGCTGGGCAACAGAATGGATCTTTGGTGCACGGAACATCCACCTGTTTGTCCTTCAGCCCCTGGAAGACCTACAGTTCATGGTCATGGGACCCAGCAGGTGTTTTATTGAGGAGCCATGGAGATGAGCTGGCAGTACACCAAGAAAGTTTCAAAGCTTGTCTGGTGGCAGTTTTCCAGTGGAATCTCATCACAATTGGGCTATTTTAGTGAAACATTTGCATTCTGAGGAAGTAAAAATTCCAGAAAGATTTTGTCTGAATCTTATGACCAGCTTTAATATTAAATATTCTCGCTGTGGGATTAGGCAGATAATCTCCGGGACACAATGTGAAAAGTATTTACTGTGCTGGGACTTCCTTTGATCACACTTCTGATGTGCCTTGTCATGTCTCTGAGGTCCTTGAGGGCCTCCCTGTCCTGGCCCAGGACCAGATACCATATCAGCCTGAGGCTATCGGCCTCTGTCCCAGCGTGTCCCCAGTGGGTCCTGCCCACTTGGCCATGGGCCCATGTTTGATACTTTGAAGAGGAGTGCTGCCAGTCTTTTCAGTGGTCTGCTTCTCTGTCTGGATTGTAGTTTCTGTTTATATGGTGGGAATACTGAGATCTCAGAGTTGGTAGTATTTCTTAAACAGTTAGTAAGCTATGTATTAATCACAGTTCTTGTATTAGGCAAGGAGGGAACCAGTTTAGAGAAGAAAAGCATCATGTCACGTTCATAAGAATAATTCTTTAGTTCTTAACAAAATGTAAACAATTTTTGGCCCATAGAATTGCTATAGTTTGGCCTAAGTGAATGAATTTGGCTTGGAAGCCTGGACACTATGCAAAACTGATGGCATAAAGTACTTAAACTGTGGCTCTTTTAAGGTTCTGTACAAACAAAAAAATGGCCTTGGATGCAACTGTTGTAAAATTATTTATTCTTATTATCTGTCATAAAGTAATGAACTAGGAATATAATCCCCGTGTAAATGCTTGCAATCAGTCTGCTTGCAAGTTTGAGAAGATCTGATATTCTGTGTTTGAAAAAACTTCAGGGGCCTGATCAAGCTAATAAAATAGCAGTGGAGTTTATTATTCTTCTTATTATTATTAATAATAATAATGTTGTTTTTTTTTTTAAGCCACACCATTTTCCCAGTTCCACTTAACATGAGGCAAACTTCTGTGCTGGAACTCTGGAAGGAGGAGGAAGATAAATTGAATGAGTGTTGGCAAATAAACCAGGATGCTATGAAACATACTGTATTTAAGCTGGCACTGAGTGAAGAAACAACATAAATCAATGAATAACTAAGGAGATTAATATGGCTTTCTTCTTTTTCTTATGTTTACGAACATTTTAGAATGTGTTACCTATTTCTTTTTGCTTTTAAGCTAAGCTGGTAATGACTTGAAAGTATAACATGGAAGAAATCTGTTTCCCTTTCAATGTTAGTTCCTTTGGCTGGAGCTCTGAAAACTTAAACATAACTTGGAAGTCCAAAATATTTATCCATAATACCCCACGGGCTCTGTTTTCAAGGCTGAAGGAAAGCAGTTTGAGAGTATAAGAAACTAAGATGAAGAAATATCAGTTTCTGGATGTTTCATAAAATCTCACAGTTACTTAGGAAACAGATTAACATCAATTATAGCTCAGAATGTAAGGTTTCTAAACTGAAAACTGCTAGAAAAAAATAGTATGCAGTGCTTTATCTCGGTTTCAGATCAGAATCACATTTCAGAATATTGAGGTTTCCTTGTGCAAATCATTTCATAGAGGAATCCACAGTTAGAAAAAAGAAATATTTTTATGCTGCCTAATACACAGGATATTTAAAGCTTATCCTCTGAGTCACAAACCAGTTGTTAAATGACAGAAGGCACAAAGCAATACATCTTATCAGCAGTTTACTCTGTATTTGTCAATGCTGGAATTTCTTGGTCCTTTCTAAATCATTTGGTGCTAACTACTGTGAGACAGGGTGCTAAGTAAAACGGACTAATAATCTTATCTGGCCTGGCAGCTTCTGTGGAGTAAAGTTACAAATAGAGGTGTATTTCTCTCATAGATAATAATGGGAATTATATGCTTGTTAGTACAGCTTGACCTAGTTTTCCTTTGATTTATGCAGCAGATGACAACTAAAGCTAGTATGTGAAAAGTGTTGCAATGTTTTCTGCTCTTTTCCAATACCTTCATAGGTCTCTATGCATCTTTAAATTTCCTTTTGTCTTTGCATCTGACAGGATATGGCAACACTAACTGTATATATTGTCACAGAATGTATTCTGACTTTTTATTTTGCTGTTTTGTCTCTTTAATCTATATGTAGATTCTGTACTGCATTGGAAATTATGCAGTGACTGAAGGTTTACTAAAGCATGTTGTTCATTTTTCGGCTATTCTTTTCCTTTTAGCCATCCACTTCCCTGCACCACCTCTCTCCCCCTTTTTACTCTGGAAAATATCCTACTCAAGGGATTTTTTAACTGGCAGACAAATGAATAAAGACTTCATGATTTGGCTTTCTAGTAATAATTCTTAGCTGTATTGTGAGGTCTGCAGTTGTACATCATGGACCAATCTTACAGTGCTTTTATTCAGTCTTCTTGATCAAATAGTGTTACCTGTATCACTTACAGAGATGCTATGCTACTTCACCGACTTAATGTTTTAACTCCTGGAAAAAAAAAAGTAATAATAAGTAATATCAAGTAGAGTCCTATTTCCACTTCCCATAGGTTTGAAGTGCCTCTTGTCTGAATTAAATGTATTTTTCTTAAAATATCTGTTTTTATGATTATAAACCATGATATTTTATGATTAGTATTGAATATGTTCATTTGTAGCTAGGAAAAAATGTCATGGCCATATGTTAGATGGCTACCCCTGCAGTGCATGGAGTGAGGCAGGCGCTGGGGGAAGTGTCAGTCCAGGACACTGAGCACTGAACTGTCCAACCTGGGTGATACTGATCTGTAGAAAAGACAACTTGGATTTTTTTCCTTTCTTGACTTGGGATCCCAACTGGAACTGAATGGAGAGATTTAAGTTGTCCTGGAAGTCTTAGACTGGTCACCAGGATTCGTCCCAGAAATAAGGAGTGCTAGGGCATGACTTTGTTTAAAAAAACAGCTGTTGGTGAAACTGATACTTGAGTGAGATGAGTTCATCAGGTTGTAGAGGATGGGTACCTGGGTACAGCGCTTTCTTTTGCTTAAAGAGATAATTCTCACTCTGAAGTTTCTTAGCCAGCAGTTCTTCTGGGTTGACCTCTATTTGATTCTTCCATTTTGTGAAAAAACAATAAAAATTAATTTCCTCAGAGACAGAGATGAAGGAGGAATGCATGAATCACAGAGTAGCATCCAGAAAACCCAGAGATATATATGTTTAGCAGAACTGATAAATCAAAGCAATAAAAATCAGAACATTAAGGCTTGATTTGTATTAGCATTTTGGTTTGGGACAGAAATGCAATACTGAGACAAACCTCTTGATTCCCCCCTCCCCCCCCAACAGTGGTTTGGTTCACAGAGGGGGTGTGGTGAGATTCTGTTTAGACAAAATGACATAGGAAATTTCTTTGAGTGCTCAGCAAATACACCCTACCCCATAATGTGAAAATATGGTCCAGCACAGCGATTCCTTCATGAAGCAGATTCAAATCACGTGTGATGGGGTGTCAGGTTCAGGGAAGTTACTAGTTTGAAGTAAAGCCCAGAATTACATTTATTATAGTTGTAGAGTTCCCAACACCAATCACTTTGATCTACTTCTACTACTGTTGTGCTGAAGATCAGCAAATATGTTGTGCTGACCAGCAGGGAAATAAATTCACAACATTGCGCTATTAATTAAAAGTTTTTTTTTTCTTTTTTTTTAAGAGAGAGGAGGAAAAGAATTCAGACAGCAAAATAGATGCTGCCTAGACAGCCCTTATATTATGCTTAATTTAAAGCAATATTGCAAAAAACATTTATTGAGGTAGAAGTTATTGAAATGAGAGCCAAGGGGAAACAAGAAAAGTTTCAAGTATCGTTAGTTCATTTTAATGTAATTTTCTTTAGTCTATCTGGTTATTGAACTAACAGCCTTGAATACAAACTAACTGATAGCACTGTCACTGAAAATACATAGGCTGCACATATGCTCTTATGTTTCAGTTATTGAAAGCAATTCTAATAGGATTTCTGAATGCCTTCTAATCGTTCCTTTTGATATATACAGCGTCATTAGGGGAAACTACTTCAATGTATTTTTAAAATGCCTGAATAGCCACTTGCAGATTGTTTCTGTTGTTAAATGTAGGTCTGTATTCAAATGCAAATGAATTATTTAATAGGATGTATTTCAGTAAAATTGCTGTTTTACTTTTAAAATTACCATTTTACCTTTATAGATACTCTATTATGAAAAAAAATCAAGCAATTTAAAATAATATAGAGCCTGAACTAAACCCTATCAGTTGTTAAATTGAACTGTTTTTCAGTTGCATTAGGTTTAAGTCCATTTGTTGATAAAGAAGTTGCATTAAAGGTATTGTACTGAATTTTACAATACTGTGAATTGAATAATTTAATCTGAAATGGCATCTCTTTAATCATCTGTTTTATCTCATACTTCTGGCATTATTTCAGTGGCTGATAAGAAGGATAAAGTACAAATTAAGCACTTAGAAATTCATGACTTCTTGGAAATCTAGATTTTTGTTCATGCAGTGCAAAAATTTGCAAGGACATTGTTGAAACTGTAAGTTGATGAAAGCTGTAGAAAATGAGGGTATATTCAGCAATATAATGTTTCTAGCATGACTTGGCCCTTGGCAGAGCCTTGTAGAAAATGGAAAATACAATGTTTTCAGTCATAAATAAGGAGTTTAATCCAGTAAGGAGAACTGCACCCTCCCATGTGAAAGCAGTGTGTGACGTGGAGATGACTTCTTCCTACAGTGACATCTAAAATCTAAAGTTTGTGACATGGGTGAAAGCAATGTTAAAGGAGATCAGAAATCCACCTACTGAGAGGGGCACAACCTAAACTTGGCTGATGGAAGACACTGGAAACTACCTGAAATATTGCTGCAGGGCAGAATGGAAGGGTCTTGGCTCAGGGCAGCAGGCTGGCATCTCGGTCTAAGCATAAGATGTATAAACTTATATTTTGTATCCTCTCTATATCTTTACCATCTTTTTATTTCCTTCTGGTAGAGTGGGGATACAAGGTGGAGTGGACAGAAGACTTTTATTTGAGACTAATGGAACAGGCAGCATTAAATATGCTTGTGTTACCATGCTAGAGTTTTGAACATGAGTGCAATATGCACTCCTTTTGGTTAAGTTAAGATACTGAATGTGCTACGCACAGCTGACTGCAAGATGATAGCATAGACTGAAGTGTTTCAGTAACAGCATATGTGGAAAAATCATGAACTAAAATTTGTCATAAGAATGTGCGTATCACATTTACAAGCAGCATTCCACATTTAGAAAATGTAAGACATCTTGTAATCAACACTGACATTTGGTATTCAGCTATTGGAAAGTGCAAATTGCCAAACTCTGGACCAATTACTTCTAGAAAGGAACAACAAAAACTGTCTTCTGAGCAATTTGGAGAGTATAAATTATGTCTTAGGAGAGGAACTGTTACCAGCTAACTTTGTCACTAAATAAGAAATGTAATGGATGCTTGAATAATACTTTTTTTTCTAAAAAACATGCAACCCACAAATGCATTCTCTGGTAACAACTGTAAAACACACTCAAAATTGTCAAAGTGTGTTTAGATCAGGCCACTTCTGCTAGCAAGTCACACAGTTCCTAGTAATGAAGTGACGGGTACTTAGGATCAAGCAGTAATGTACCAAGCAGTTCAGATTCACATCACCCCATTTCAAAAGAGTAACAACATTTCTTGCTCTGTTAGAGAGGCAATGTGGTCAGTGAACCCAGTATGGTCATTCTACATGAACAATATGCGCAACATGTGTCATTGAAGGCCCTCTTGAAATGCTTGATCAAATCTCAGAAAATATGAAGCACTTGAATGAAAAACAGCTGACACAGTGTTTTCAGTAAAAAAATTTTGCCAACAACTATAGTAACAAAATATGTTTTACTATTTGCATCTTGATGGTATTAAAAAGTCAAGTCCCAGTATGTTAAATAGGGCCCTTTCAGTTCATGAAACCACTTCTGTTCTGAAGATCTTGCAACAAATGTGTACAAACACAGCTAGTAAACAGACAAAGAAACAAAAGAAGCGGGGTACATAAATAAAGCACACAGGAAAGTGACAAAACTCCGTTCAACACAATTTAAATTTATTTAAATCTATTAATTTATGTAAACTAATTTTAAATCTATTTTTTGTAGGTTGCTCTAAAAGTATTGCATCCTATTTTTGTCCATGGAATCTGCATCAGATACAAAGAGTGCAGTAACACTGTTTGATAGAGCAAATTCTCAGCTACAAGACACGTAGTCTCCACTGCTTGTTATGAGTGTTCTTCAGTCATGAACAAGAGCCTGAATGCTGCACTTGTACAAATCTGCATGTCTGCTTGGAATGTGACTTGTCTTTCATGTTGTTATCACTACAGCTGAAATGCATACTCACCACCTCACAGTGTTCAGATCTACTGTTTGGTCTCCATAAATGTTCAGCACATGTTAATTAGTGTCAATTTCTTCATGTTGAAGAATTCACTTCCACCTCTTTGGCTTATCTACATTCCTACGTCAAACACCATTTTGTCAGACCGAGCCTCTGCTGCCATCTTTCACACAGCAACAAAATGTAATGGAATACTGGTGAGAAGGTTCAGCCTCTACTGTCATACCACCAACGTCTGCCCTGACATAATGGGCCAACACAATTAAGTGGAAGGCATTAGTTTTGGAGAGCCCTCATAAATGAATTTTGTTGCTCCAGAATAAAGTGGATAAAGAAAGATGTTTTCAGACTTGAGTGCCTGAAGGTTGGTATCTACTGTTCAGATTCCAAAATACTGGCTTGATCTTGAAATTCAAGAGTATGATGGTTCTTTTTCTGTATGACATACCCTGAATAAATATATGGCTGACTTGGAAATAAAACCTTTATATCATCCTTTATATAGAGTGACCAATTAATAGTTTAGGTTTGTATCCTATAGTATTTTTCTTTGAAAGAATATGTGTTTGAAAGAAATTCAGTGATCTAACAAAAGAATCTAGGGTATGGTTCATTACGAATTTGGATTACAAGTGACCATTGATGAATAACATGAAGTACTTCTGTTAAAGCTAATGTAATGATTAGTATGCATTGTGCATATCTACAAGTTCCATTCTGGAAGCAAAGAGGCTTGAGCAATTTCTGTACGACTAGCTAAGATTAAACTTGGCATACAAACTTTAGTACGTCATCAGTTCTTAGAAGATTCAGAGTACTTTAGATTATGCTTAGATACTGAAATACATTTTTATTTGTAATTTATATATAAATATATATAACGAGTTTAGGTATATTCCCTCTAATTAACTATTTCTTGAAAATTTCTCATTGTTGTTTATACTTTCTATTTTGATATAAATGAAGCTGCTTTGGCTGAGATTTCAACAGCTCATCCCATATAGTAATTAGCCTCTCTTATATGTCCTGTTTTCTCCTGGCTGCCTTTTCTTCAAAAAGTTATTCTGTATATCATTGGTATTATTCTGTTTTGCATTTTGTTTTAAATAAAAAGAGAAAGTAATATGTCCAGTCCCTCAAGCTCTCTAGAAAATACTCAGCAAAAAGTTTGCAATTTAAAGATACTTAAAAGTATGTCCTTAAAGGGGAGCTAATCTACCTGAGTTAGCTTAGATGTGTATGAAGTTACCAAAATCTGTTTTGTCCTAGCCATTACAGTTTGGAACAGATGAATCTGTCACAGTGGGGAACTCTCATCTCTTTGGCCTTTAGACTGCTGCCTTGTGATATCATCCACAAGTAAAACTCCAACTAGAATGTAACTGGTATTGTCTTAGCATGTCTTTTTGACCCATTCACATCCATGTCACTAACTCTCAGTGCCACACTATCATCATGTGTTTGTTGGAGGGTAGGTGAGATTAGCTCTTTAGAAAAGTAGATCTTCTAAAGTTACCAGGTACTGTTTCAGAAATAGATTAGATTTGGATTAAAATAGATTTAATTTAAAAAATCATTCATCTCTAATTCTAGTGAATACATAGAAGGAAATAAATTACTGGCATTGCACAAGTAGCAGTGTTGCTGGTATGTACTGGCGTTTTTGTTTCTGGCTTTTTGTCTTAATAACATTCTTCAAATATATATTTTGCACATGTAATATATATATATTTTATTTCTTCTTCCTTCCCATAATACTTATTCAGCTTCACTCTGCAAACTGACTTTGTATACTTTTGTGTCTTTAAATATTTGCTCTTATAGAAAGACTCCTACATGCACATTTCTGCTGATGACTCTAATGAGGTACCCCAGCCTTCAGGGCACAGTTCTATCAGCAGGTTCCCCATACAAAGCAATGCTTAGGCTTGCAGGTTGTCTTTACAATAGTGTAATTTTCTAGTATGATTCAGCATGAAGTGGTGGAAATACTGGCAAAGGGCCCAGAGTATTTAGACATTTCTTTTCTTCTGAACTAATATTTACAAGTCAAATACCACAGGCTTCATAATGTAAGTAGAAGATTAATGTTACCTATACTGGTGGCATTGCACTGCCAGCATTTCCATGATGACAAGCGTTCCTCATCCCCCCCCCCCCCCAAAAAAAAACCAAAAAAACAAATCATCTCCATCCCCCAAGCTTTTGATTACAAACCCAAAGCCATTTAGCCTCAGTTTTAAGATAGTTAGATTTACTTCCAGGGTCCATTTTTCATTCTTCTTCTTTCTTCTTCTTTTTTTTTTTTTTTTAATTTTATTATTATT
>JAPSGF010000113.1:1243971-1261952 GCA_035772895.1 Perdix hodgsoniae | reverse complement strand
TTTTTTTTTTTTTTTTAATTTTATTATTATTATTATTTATTATTTATTTTTTAATTGCAAATCAGGAAATAGAACTGATATTATTGACTGTTCATTTTCATATTGGAGTTCTAAAATGAGTATGCACAGTGGACATCCATTAATGTAGACCTCTTTTTTGTTGTTCTTATAGCAACATGTAAGAGATTATTCTTTTATATCACTGACTCAAATTTTGCTGAGGAACAAGTCCAGGCAAAGTCCTGGGCAAAGGCAGAGAAATCTTCTGCCTGGAGGACACTGATGGACAGCTCCTAGCTAAAGGGTTTTGAAATCCTTTAAGGAGCACAGATGGACAAGGCCAGGGGCTAGGAGAGAAGGATAAGCTGCTGCTAATGGCTGGGAACGGTCTTTTGTGTGGACTTGAGGAAGACGACCATCTCAGGAGGTACGCACATGACTCCTGCTCAAGCACCCAGGGATGTCAGGTAGGCAGGAAAAAAGGATAAAAGAGGGTCCAACCACCATGAGGACAGGGTGTCTGACATCAGATCCCTCACTACGGACTGCATGCTGACGGACTTCCCTGGGCCTGCTACCTGAGACCTGCTTGGTTTTAGTTTTAGAAGTTGGTATAGTTTTTATAATTGTTTACAAAATACAGTGTGTCAGTTCTGATTAGAGCTTTTAATTAGAGCTCTGTAATAAGAATTGTTCTATGTTTAAAATGTCAGTATGCCGAACAGTATTTTTGTGGAAATGAAGCAAACTTTCATTGATCAATCTTCTGAAAACTTTTATCAGCTTTATCATAAAACAGGTATAGTATTCTTAAGACTACAGCAGAGATCACAAATTGTTGTGCTCTCTTTATGCTGCTCTTTCGAATAACTGCAGCCATGAGACTTGCAGGCTATGAAAATGGACTTTGTTGGAAAGCATTTTTAAAAGAACTTCCAACATTAAGGGTAAGAATCATCAATCCTGATGATCATCAGTCACTTTCTGATAGTACTTTAAGTCAACATTTATCTTGGGAAAATCAGAATTAAGTCATCCAGGTAGCATTACGTGTTGTCCGATCTCCATTTCATATCAATTTCCAGGAGTTACTGCCAGGGAGCAGTCAGAGTGCTGTCCTGCATGGGCAGGGGAACTGGAGGCAAAAGATGGAAGTTATGGTGGGGAGAAGCAGTGGAGGAATGGCAGGCAAAATGTAAAAAAGGTCGCACCTATAAGATACAGCCTACTTCACTTGGTTTTAACAACAGCAACATTGGAATTAGCTGAGTTGAGTGCTGAGGTGAAGCTAATGTGACTATACAGATACTGAATGGGAACTATCATCCTGCTGGTGTGCTCAGGATACATCTACTGATTAACATACTTCAGGATTACATGAAGGGAAGGCCCAAACTGAGGATGCCAGACACTTGAGGGTGAGGGCATTGACACTGTAAAGAGTTACTAACCAGGGAACCATCACATTCACCCTTGTATTTTTTCAATAGGTCCTGACAAACTTGCATATTGTGTTCTTTCTGTTCCTGTATGAGCATTTGTGGGACCCACCTGGCACAACCTTCCAACTGGGTGTACTCTATGATTTTATGTTTGAAAAGACCATCTGAGAACCTTGTGCACCATCTTTTTTTTTTTTATTCACGTTCTCAGAGGACTGATCTAGATAAGGATATCTATATAATAGATTTATACAAATAATTGCTATTTACAACTAATAAATTACCACTGGAGAATATGTGTAATAAAGATTCTCAGATTAATTATGTTTTTATAGATATAATTTGTTTGATATTTTCTTTTAAATATGTGTATGTGTTTGCAAAGACCATATGAAGATTTATGAAATACACTTTTAAAAGTTTCTTTAAAAACCTTCTTCAAAGCTCAAAATTTTCTCTGAGACCATATTTTGTATGAATAGCAAATGGCGATTAAGAATTATCTTTGGTGTTGAACACTTGTGGAGAAACAAATGAAAAATTTTATGTACTTTTCTCTCTGCTTTTAGCCAAAAGTAAGGAATTTATAGATGGTTTTGAAGAAAATAAAAATATACCATATATTTAGAAATAAAATTGTACTATAGAGGTGAGATTTGCAGGATGGATTTTTCTTTGAAATGTGACTGAAATAAATAATACTTGATGCATGAAAAATATTACGTTTCAAGAAATTTGATGGGACACTCCTTGAAATTAACCACAAGATAAGCAGCTGGTACCTGTGAATGAACTAGGTGCTTATTCCATTGCTTGTTCTGGAGGAATTCAGTGTGCCATAACCACAACCATATCACTCAGCAGCACAAAATGGGAAGTATATGGACAAAGAAAGTGGGATAATGATTCCTCTTGCTCAGATTCCTCTTCCAGGATTTCTGCTCATCGACACGATGACATATATTCACACCAATGCAGGCTCCAGATAACCCCTCTCTTTGGAGCACATCAGACCTGCACCATGGGCCTGGAGAAAGAGAACATCTACACTAACCCTCCACATGCTTGAGTCCTTGCCAGCAGCCTCATCTCCCATGTAGAGCTTCACCTTAACTTCAGGCTGCTAATGCAAGCCAAACAACCAGGTCTAAAATGTCCTATGAGCAGCAGTTTTCCAGTTTTAGTACTTTTTAAAAACAGATTGTCACAACAAGCTGCTAAAGGCCTTTCTAGTTATTTAGTCCTAAGCTGAACACTGTAATTTTCCCAATGTCTAAATGTAATTAGAATTTGTGATCAATGTTACCATTGCATTCTAGCCTCTTGCCCTAAATATTTTACAAAGATATCAAGTTATTAATAGCTCAACCATGTTTATTTCTTTTCAGAATGTATCTAAACCACCATCATAGGACAGATTAATCCATGACCAATTTAGCAGTGCTCTTGGTCAAGCATCCTTTGATATTTACCTGTGCATCTCCATTTTCTGAGCACATGCCACCAGCATCTAATCAGTTCAGGCTAGGAAGCTGTTGTCAGAAGTCACACTCACCTGAGCAATGCATTTGAGTAGACAAATGCCATTCAAGAAAAGGAGATTTATTAGCAAAATCTATTGTAATTACTACTTTACTGATGAAACTTTGTTGACTAAAACCTTGTTAGGCAAAGAGTTTGAGTGTGGAGTCTTCTTGCACTGAGTCATACCTGCAGTTCAGAGAACCTTCCTGGTTTCAGGCCAACCCTTTCTGCTTCTCGTCTATTTGATTCAGTGTTTTTAATATAGACCTACTGCCAAGTTCAAACAAGTCACACCCCTCAATCTCACCTATCTACCTTATGGTTCAGAGTGTCTCTTTTATTTGCTCAGCACTAGTGTGCTACCACTGTGCTGTAAGGGTGGTTATGTAGTTGTATTTGCAAGTTAAATGTCTGCTATCAGCACATGTAGTTTCCTGAAGAAAACATTCCATATCAGCTAAATGCATAATTTAAAAAAGTTATTTAAAGGAAAGACAACCCCTTATCCTTTATAAAAAGTGTGGCAGTTTAGCAGGTGGTCTAAGACTGCTTAGCAATTTTCCTGGTACTATTTTTGCATTTCCTTTGAAATCACTTCAGAGAAATAGCAATACATTTAGGTATTTTGTGCACTTCAGTTTTGGATAATAAATTACAAGAAGTGGAGAGATGGGTTTCAAAATTCAGACATAAAAAGAAATATTCTGATTTGTAGCATAGGTATTCATTACACTTACAAGGTTTTCAGAAGATTTCTGTGAAAATAGTCTCAACTACAGTCAGCCTGAGACTTTGTAACAAACAAAAAGATTGATTTTAGTGATCTGAGAACAGAGGGGTAATTATATTCTCATTTTCATGTTCATGATGTGCACAAATCTCCTATTAAATTTTAATGGGTGTTGCAAGTGAAAAAACATATGCAACAAGATAGGAAAAACACCACAAAGCTTTTAGCTTCAAAAATTATTGTCAGATAGCAAATATTATCACTATAAATCTTAACTTTCACAACCAGTGAGAGCTGCAGGCTAGATTAGAAAAAGAGACAGGCATAGAACTGTATCTGTGCATTAAAAGGAGCGTGCTGTACATTGCTAAAATATGTATTGTGATTAAGTTAATATTGAACAGTGAATTTTATAACCTTTTCTGATTTTCTTTTCCCCAGGCAAAAATCAACACTTTTCTAACTGCAGTATCCTTCACAATTCATTTTCTGTGGTGTCAAAAGAGGTGTATTAAACACTCTGGGAGAAAATGCACTTGCTGATATGGTGGCAGCAGGGTGCATATGGTTTCATAACAACATTAAAAGCTCATATTTCTTCCTCTTTCTTTCCAGGAGCTGTTGTGGAGAGGGTGACACAAATTGAGAGTGCATTACCTGCAGGCAGTTAGCAGGGAGCTGTGAAAAAAAGGTGACTTGGAGGAGTGCAGGATATAGTGGGGAACATCTGCTCCTAAATAGATGCAATAAGATCCAAGCTGCTTAACATAAGCAGAAACATGTCAAGTTAAATAGGGTAGCAGCAGGATTCAAGGTGGAGCATGTGGAAGTCATGAAAATAAATGAGTGGAGCACTAATATTTGTGACACCAGTCGGCTGCTTAACTAGGCTGGTGCAATCCTGGTGACATGTCCATTTATTAAAAATGCGGATAAAATGTGGCATTTCAGACATTTAACAAATTACTTAAAAGAATAATTCAAAATTGTTTTGTGCCTTTATAAGAAGCCTGGAATAAACATTTGTGAGGCTTAGAAGTAATATTTTCTCTTGGCTCATGACCCAAGCTGGACAGTTAAAATACTTGGAAATAAAAGGAAAACGAAGTTACAATTAGACAGAGAGCTGGAGTGGAATTTGGAGGGTAACGAGGAAGAAATCCTTCCTGGTGCTTTCACAGAATTTGTTTTCAGGAACAGGATCCAATGTTTTCCTGGTATCTACAGATGTCTTAACACTGTAGTGATTTTGTTGTTGTTGATGTTGTTCAGCCTCTTCTGCTCCCGTTGTTTAAGTTCAGCAAATCCTGTGTATACGTTTTGATTTCAAAACAAAATAAAACACACTAAAAAAAAACACCTAGGAATAAATATGCACAGATGTTCATTCCTTTCTCAGATGAAAAACCACTCAATTTCAAAAAAGCTTAAAATCTGAAAGCTATCTAATGAATCTTCAGTGGGCGACTGAACAGAAAAGGCACAGTTAAAGTAAAAATAGAAGTTTTAAGATAGAAATTAAAGCATGTGACACAATGAAAAGAAATGCTTGAAATCTGATTTGAATTGTAGGAGAGAAAAATTGTATTTACAGACTATTTGATGAACTACCTGAGGTGATGTTTGCAATGGTGATGATTTCTGCTGAGGGCTTGACTCTGTGGCATGGCACCAGCATGTCTACGCCCATATGGGTGCTCCATAGGAAAATGTTCCAACAGGATGCTTCTCAAATACATCACCAACTTCAAAATTTAACTGCATGTTTCCCTTACCCTCAATCCAGTTTTTTTTTTTTTTTTTTTTTTTTCCTAGAAGAAATAATACCTTCTGAGAAACACTGCAAGATTTTACTAGTTGGATAATTAAAAAAACGTAGGTTTGGGGTTTTTGTTTTGTTTTGTTTGTTTGTTTCAGTAGGAAAAGAGAGTGGAAATATAAAAATTCAACATTCCCTCTAAAAAAAGGCAAGTTTGTCTCTACTAGAAACTAGGTGAGGTTTTGGGGAGGTAGTATTTAATTCTCTCCAGGGAGAAATAGTTTTATCCTGCTCTTCCACCAAGTACCTTAAGTGTTAGTCTAGCAGTTTCATCTTGTTTTTTTTTTAGTTATTCTTTATGCAGTACCCCACACTGAGCAAAATTTGACTCACTTGATGCTGGTTGTGCTTTTAGTGAGTTACTGTGAAAAACTGCATGGCATTTTAACCTAACAGCATGAGAGCAAATACATTCATGCATCTCCACTGGAAATGATATAAAATGGAAAGAAAATAATATCACCAATGTTATATACATGGTACTCTGTCATTAACTAAGTGTTTGTAAACAATAGACAATACAGATACATACCCACCTTTTTTTCTTTTCTTTAAAGTTTGATTTGGGGAAACCCCCAATGGTTGGTAGCATTTCTGCCACATCGAAAGTGCCAGGCACCAGCTTGTTTTGTTTTGCTCTTTGGTTTACAGTTATATATTCCTAAATGGATGCAGACATTCAGGCTTATACCTTTGTCCTATCACTTATTTTATGCATTTGTTTTCATATCCAGCTAATGAACAGGGCTCTGGTTAGCTTTCAGGGCTCTGGTTAGCTAAATCTCTGGGCTGGAGTGTATGGTGTGGCAGTCTTTCCTGTGCATTAGTTAATTAAGAAGCAAATCAGATGAAAATGTTCTCCAAGTGACTGTGGAAGAAGGAGACTTGGTTTGCTTTTGGAAGAGTGCCTATGAAAATGGATCTGTTATCAGAGGGAGCAGGATGGAGGTAGCGTGTTGGGGGAAGGGGGGTGGATGGCAGGAAGGGAGATCTGGTTTGATTAAAAAGTAGATGGGCCAAAGCATGTTCTTCAAAATTATTTGATAAAACAAGCCCATGCTTTATGGTGAGGAAGCATGTTAAAGTGTTTTGGTTAGCCTGAAGTGTTGTATCTCATTTTGAGATTATGGGATATTGTTTCAAATGATTTTTAAGGTAGTTTTTGATATGAATGCCATCCTGAAACAATTACTTCTGTTTTTTTTTAAAAAATGCAGTAATTCTTTTTACTAAAGTCAGAGAACAGTTCTCCCTTCTTTGGGGCAGAAAACTAAATAAGAAAATATATATATATATATAATCATCATGGAAATGAAGTAAACCTTCAAATAAATCTAGAAATGTAATCTGTAAGTATTTATAAAATTCTTCCAACAGGTAGCACATCTGTTCCCTAAAAGAAATAAAATTATATCTGCTTAGGAAGACAGGATTAAAAAAAACAAGTTACTCTGCTGTGGTGAATGTTGTACATAGTTATACATTTTTTGTTTTCTAAGAAGAGTATGAATTAGCTCACAGTCAATAAGATGCCATCTAAAATATGGAGGATTATTGGAGGAATAAAGTCTGAACTCTGTTGGCAAGCTTTTCTCAAAAGAAGTGGACTGGGAATCATCTCATTGTTTTCAACTTCTGCAGGATAAATAATTACATCTGAATCAGACACCTCTGGCTCCCTTCAGAAAAAGTATGGAGGAATAAATACAGTTCATCTTATTTCTTATTTGACGATAAAAATGTGAAAAGATCAGGTGGATAATAGCATATATATATATTATATATATATATTATTATCCACCGGATCTTATTTTTTATATTATATTATTTTATCTTATAATTATATTATTTATCTTATTTTATATATATATATATATATTTAAAAAGGCTTCTTTCTCCCCATCTCCTTGTATAAATAATGGTTAGAATGGTTTGCATATAGACTTTTACATTTTGGACATATGCTGTTCAGTTAATAAAGTCTTCTGTGATATTTTTGGGATTTCTCTAAGAGTCAATCTCATCCATGCTCCAGGCCCCTTCCTTCCTGGTAGCTGACATCCATCTGCTGTGTTTTCAGCTGCAATGGCAGTGTACTGAGCCTAGCTGGCCAGAAGGGCTGCAGGCAGAATGCTGCTTTCTGCTAAACACACCTCCATGAAAAACTGCACAGCTGACCTCAGTAGACCTGGAGTAGAGGTGGAGTAAAATTTTACTCTCTAAATCTGCTACTGACGATTGCAAGATCTTGTTTTTAAGAAGAGTCCAAGCTCCAGCTGGTTAACAGGTGATTAGGTCTTGTGTTTTGCATATTTTCAATATGCACTGTCATTCTGATCCCAGCATGAGTCTCATATTAAGTTTGCTTAAGAAGTAAAAAAAAATTAACACCTACAAAATTAATGTTAAATATCCCTGTCTTCAAATGAACTGACAGCAGTATATCTTTCAAGGTTAGTCACTGATCTAGCAAAAACAACATGACATGGATGACTTACATTTTCTTCTCAATCTAACCAATTTTTTTTCTCATCAATAAATTCTTTGTGTCCAATGGAAAGTTTTTGTGTTGCTCCTTTTGAAGGACTGTGTGTTGTTCAGCAGTGGAAGCTTATGGAAGCTGATTTCACTTGTCTATGGAATTCCTCTAGCTTCTCCTCTCTACTTTTGTAGCACTATACTTATTAGCTTTCTAAATAGATCTTAAATTATCTCAATTCAGTACTGCGTTATCTTAATCTATGCTGTATAAAACTGCAGACTGGGACAAGTAAGAGTGTTACTGGTAAGGTGCGAGGACTGAGTTTCGTGTTTGTTTGAGCAAAAGACATTTGGGGAAAGCTGGTCAACAAAACTCACAGCAGAGTGAGACTCCTGGTGCTGTGCAAATAAAGAAAATTGCTATTGTAGAAAAGAATAGGCTGAGCAGAGCAGCAGCAAAATAATTTACTCGGTCTTGCTGATAATGATGCAGCCAGTAAGTGACCATAATGAAGAATGAAGGACATAGGAGAACAATAACTGATAGTGCATGGTCTTTATATCAGGGACCACAAAGGTGAAAGCAGAGATCCTGGATTAACACTCTTCAGCAGCAGCCTGGAAAGATTCTTCTTGAGCAATTGCTGTTGCCAGAAAGGTAAATGATATCTGCATTTGTTGCCCCAAAAGATAAGACTCTATTAAAATGTTTTCTTTCTACTTGAAAAGGAGAGTTGATTGTGACATATGTCTCAATTTTACAAATTACTGTGTGAAATTAATGGTTTAACTCATAAAAGTCATGGGTTTTTAGAAACAATTGCTACCGTACAGAACTGATTTTAATTTGCCAGTTAACCTTTAATTTTTATGATCATACAAATTATGTTAAATATAATTATGGTTCAATTATGACAATTATATTAAATATTCTAACATATTCCTACAGACCTGATTATTGATAAGATTTCGTAGCCTCACTAACTGTTCCTTCAGTTTACTATTCTCATAAATAGATATTGGGTGCAATTTTCTAAACTAAATTTCCACTGCTGCAAATCAGACAGATTACATAATTGAGAAATATTAATCATCCATCTCTTTTTACAGAAATTCGATATTCTGTAATTTAAACTGAAACTGAACTACATTTCTTGCTTGGCATTGCAAAACTCTGAAGATGCAAGGAACAGAAGGTAATTTTGAAGACTCATTGAAAGGTAAAATTAAAGTATATGGTCTGGAAGCTTCATTTATTTTCTTTATTTTTAAAAGTAAATGTGACAATATTTGTCACTGTAAGGATTGTTACATTGACAGACACAGGAGTGCATGGTGTTATGCAAGATATTAATGCTAGAAGGATCAAGCTACCAATTCAGCTCCATTATGCATTATGGTAAAATATTCCAGTAAAAAATTACAGGATTTGCAAGCTGGAATTGATAAATAGCACTTGGGTGGGAAAAGGAATGAAAGACTTCCATTCTTCTAACTATGCTGTAAAAAAAAAAAAAAAAAAAAAAAAAAAAAGATAAAGTAAAAAGGATTGACTTCTAAGTAACAAATATAATGGCAAGGTAATATGCAGTACAGAAAGAAAAATAAGCAAGCATCAAGCATTAATCCATGTTGAAGAAACAACTGTGATTACAACACTGCTGAGAACTGTTAAAACTGTTTCTTCATTTTCATGAACTGATCTGATTACTGATCAGGTTTCATAGCTCGATGAACTCTTCCATTGCTTTACTATCCTTGTAAATAGATCTGGGTGCAATTTGCTAACCTAAATCTTTCTTTCATTAAGATAATCATGTTTTTTTTTTGGTTTTTTTTTTTTTTTTTTTTTTCTCCAATAACTGAATAGGTACCTTGAGGCACCATTACATACAGTTTCAGTCTTCTCGAAGAAAATTCAATGTACTTTTAGATCTTGCCTTCTGTGATACATATTAAGAACCTCATATTTCTGCTGTTCTTTCAGTTTGTTGGCATCTTTCTTAGTGTGATACCTACTACTGGACACAATGTTCCAGCTTAGGCTTATCTAGCATGGAGCAATGCAAAATAACTGGCTGCCATAAAATAACAACGTCAATTATATATATATATAAATGTCAATTTTTTTTCAATTATGGTATTTTTTAATTAGCAAAGTGTACATACAAATGTTTTTCAGTAATCTATGGTTAGTTTGCTAATCAGTAAAAACGTCCATGATCTCCTTGTTTGTTTGTCTTGTTCACAAAAGTTTTCCTAATTCTGTGTCCCTTACTAAGTGTTGTTTCCATTCTTCTATTTTTCTGTTTTGAATCTTTTAAAAAGTACACATTTTCTGTTTGATTAGGGTCTTAGGGACAGATTGCATACTTCTCAGTTTCAAGATTCTGCGATAGTAATGGCATATAACTTCCCATCCTTTCTCTGTATTGAAACAGTTTGTTCTTTTGACTTCATAGTGACATTTGTCAAAACTAAATCTCCTTCTGAACAATTTATCCCTGCCTAGGGTCTATTCTAGTAATTTTCTATGTTGAAATTTGCATTGGTTTGAAGTCTTTCTTATTGTTCCACTGCTCTCACTTGTTCTTTACCTTAAAATCATAAACAGTCTTCCATTGTGATCCGTTTTACTCATTGTGATTTTCTACATTATGAGCCAGTGCATCCATATTCAAAATGTACTCTAAAATAGCAGCTTTTAAATGTTTCTAAATTTTTCAAACTTTTTTTTTCTTTCAATTGTACTGCTATATTTCTCCTCCAAAAGTATGCTTAAAAAAATAAAAGTTGTTCAACAAATACTGAAACAGAAATAAAGCATAGATGGTGCACTCCCTCTTCTTCTTCCTCTTCTTCATTTTCATCTTCTTTTTCTTCTATTTCTTTTTCTTTCTCTTTTCCCCCTTTTTTTTTCTTTTTTTCTTTCCTTTAAGTAAAGTAAAACTATTTCTACACTGATTTCAGTCATTTTATCCCTTAATCTGTTCTCCAGTTTTGATTAAGCTCTGACATGATTTTTATAAATATGTGGGTCGCTCTGAAAGTAATGTCTCTTATTTCTTTCCATGGAAATTATAGCAGGTACAAATTGCATAATAACAAAACACATTTTTTTCAGCATTGTTGCTACTATTGCATTTTCACTCATGATGAACAAGAGTCTACATGCTGTGCATGCTGTGCACCAGCAGAGGTGACCCCCTGTCACCACTGCTGAAACGCACCACCCACCACCTCCCTGTGCTCACATCCACTGTTTGGTTTCCATAAACATTCAGCAAATGTCAAAGCATTTCAATGGGTGCAATTTTTTTTTTGAGTGAAATAATTCCATGAAACACCTTTTCATCATACACATTTCCATGTGCCAAACTGCCCCTCTGCTGTCATCTGTAGCATGGCAACAAAATATATAGAATTGTTGGATGGAATTGTTGAATGTATGGAATATTGTCAGGAAGGTTCAGCTTCTACTGCCATACTATCACTCACCTGTGATGTTCTAGCACAATATAATAAAATAGGAGGCATTATTTTCAGAACAGCCTACCTTACTACCTGAATTCAGAGTACAGACACCTAATTTTAGGTTATCTGAGTCTCCATTTTATCCATTTTAATATCTCATTATTCTATCCCACTTTTATAATATATTTTTTTTAACCTACTTTATGAACTTTTCCTAAGTTGGAAATTCTTCATTTAATTCCAGATCTGTGTCACCATAGAACATTGCTTCCACTGAATTTCTTCTAGTTATTTAGGTCTGCTTTCTGGGTATTTTGTTTAATTGGGATATGTCAAGATCTACATTGTGCTCATTGTGTGAAAATTGCAGGGCTGCATCTACCATCAAAATCTATTTCTGAATCAAAGCCTACACCATGGAAATCTCCAACACCTGCTGGAAAATGTGGCCTGTGGTATATAACAACTACATATGGGAATCTCAGCACTGGTCTGAACTGAAATGGGGATCCCTTCTCTGCATCTTGCTGCACCAACACTTCTGCAAACTGCTCCACCTGTGAGCTGTACTCTAGGCCTAGTTCTTATATAGGCCTCTCCCTAGTAACATATAATATAGTGCTATTATTTATTAAAAAATATGTAGAGCAGATCACCTGTTTAGACAATCTAAGTTTTTAAGGCGTGTCTGTTTCATTAACTGTTTTCCATTGGTAGCTCATGTAAAATTGTATTCATCTGTCTTGGAGAGGGCAAGACAGACTTCAGAAGTCCCCCCATCCAGACTAACCTTTTGCTTCCACAGAACATTTTGGGGTGGTAACAATGTCAATACCAAACTATCCCTTGTCTGTGAATACTTGAAAAGTAGAGACTCTCAAATTGCCACACTGGTCCTTTATAAAATGGTACATTCTTTCAGTTATAAAGAACATCTGTTGTGAGGATGGCTTTCCAAAGCTGGGAGTCTTTTTTGATAAGGGTTCTTCCTTGATGAGATCTTCTTTGGTGGGAAATCTTATACTAATTTCAAATTGTTTTATCATGCTTCTTGTTAAATAACATGTTCTTACCATCAATGCTGCAGTGTAATGTCAGCTCCAGTAACGTTTGATGTTTGGAACTGGTTTGGAACAGTGTTTAGAACAGGTTGCCCAATGAGGTTGTGAATACTCTCTCCACTGGAAGCATTCAAGGCCAGGCTGGACGGGGCTTTGAGCAACCTGGTCTAGAGGAAGGTGTCCCATTCTATAATTCTATGTTTGTAGCACTTGCATTGTCTACCTGGTTGCTTTAATATCATTGGTTTCAAAATAAAGGGACTTTTATTTTCATGGATACAGCCACATTTTGTCAACCCAAGGACTCTTCTGGTCTAATATCCTTGCTTTAGAAGTGGCAGGTCACAGACGCTTGGATAAAGTGCAAAACAGAAATTTGTTAAATACCCTTCCTTGAAACACCTTACTGGCTTCCAACAATCAGCAAGTTAGGGATTTCTGCTGATCTATTCATAATTGCCTTAGATCATGTATAAATTTTCAGCTGTTCTACATATTCCATTGCAATAGTAATTTGATAGTGTGAAGATAGTAAGATCATTTGTGTAGTTTAATATAATTTAGGAATGAAAAGAAATCACATACGTGGCTCTTTTTATATTGGTTGCTGCATAATATAATGATACAAACATAAGCAGTACAAACTCAGAATTATATTTAGAATAATAGAATCATAGAATGGTTTGGGTTGGAAGGGATTTTGAAGATAATTTGGTTATCCTGATCTTCTGCCATAAGCTTTCTGTTAGATCAGGTTGCTCAAAAGCTCTATCCAACCTGGTTTTGAAGGCCTCCAGGGATGGGGTATCCACAGCTTCTTCAGGCAACTTTTTCCAGTGCCTCACTTCCCACTGAGTAAATAATGTCTTCCTTATGTTTAATCTAAATCTACCATCTTATAGTTTAAAACCATTACCCCTTTGTCTTATCACTACATGTCCTATTTGGCCCACTGTGGGTACTGGAAGGCTGCTATGAGGTCTCCCCAGAGTCTTCGTTGTATCAGAAATAGTGCAGCCAGCAGGAGCAGGGACATGATCATCCCCTGTACTTGGCACTAGTGTGGCTGTACCTCAATACTGCGTTCAGTTTGGGGCATTTCACTACAAGAAAGACATTGAGGTGCTAGAACCAGTCCAGAGAAAGGCAGTGAAGCTGGTGAGGGTACTGGAGCAGAAGTCTTATGAGGAGAGGCTGAAGGAGCCAAGGTTGTTTAGTCTGGAGAAGAGGAGGCTCAGGGGTGACCTTATTGCTCTGTACAACTACCTTAAAGGAAGTTTTAGTGAGGTGAAGGGTCAGCCTCTTCTGCTGCATAACTAGCAATAGGACTAGAGAGAATGGCCTTAAGTTACACTAGAGAAAATTCAGGTTGGATGTTATGAAAAACAACTTCTCCAAAAGAGTGGTCAGATACTGGAACAGGATGCCTGGGAGGTGGTGGTGTCACTGTCCCTGGAGTTGTACAAGAAATGTGGAGATGTGGTACTAAGAGACATGGTTTAATGGGAAATATTGGTAGTAGTTGGATGGTTGGACTAGATGATCTTAGAGGTCTTTTCCAATCCTAATGATTCTGTGGTTCTATGATTCTTTTCTCTAGGTTGACAAACAACATATATCTGTCTGGCTTCACAGGAGACATGCTTCTTTGGCCATTTTTATGGCCTTCCTCTAAAGTCACTCCAGCAAATTCATGTCCTTGTTACGTAGGAGCCTCGGAGCTTAAATATTTACAATCAAAAATGTAATAACCAGAAAACAATAATCAATTGGCAAATAAATAAGCAGATTATTAAATCAAAAACTAGCTTATTTAGTTTTAGCTGCATGAATAATGATGAAATATTTTGTAGTTTAAATGCACTTTACAGTTTCAGCTGCTTATTACTGTAAACTAAGAAGTTATAGGATTGTAACTCAGCTTGAGAATCTTCAAGGCAACTGAGCACAGTTTAGAAATAGTTTTAAATATATGAAGAACTCTAATTCTATAGAGATGGAAGACAGTAATCACTTTAGCTTGCTATGTGTTGAGTGCCTTGCCCTGCCTAAAGTGTGTAGGTTTGCTCATTTAGACTATAAATTATGAAGTCCCCTGGGGAAAATAAATAAATAAATAAATAATTTATATATATATATATATATATATATATATAAAATAAAAAAGTATAGCAAATTCAGTTGGAAATGAAATGGGACTGAAAATTAAAGAATTAGGCCAGATGCTGCAAAAGGCTGTATATTTTTTTATCTGATTCTGAGCATTCTTGACTCGTATTATAGCCACTGAGTTCCTGATAAGCTCACACCTTAGTTTAAATACTTCTGTATGGAAATGATAGTATCTCCATCACTATATAATGTTCTTATAATGGCTGGCAGTAAAGCCATTATGCTAATGAGGTAGCTAGAAGTGAAAGGAGATAAAAGAAAAAAAATCCAAAGCAATTTTAATGCTTCTAGTTTTAGTTTAATCATATTCTTCCAAAGAATTATGGCTGGATTAGGAAGAAAGTACAGTAAATATTGCACTTTATGTGTAGATTAAGTGGCCATTCAATTTTTATATTTTAATATTGAACTTAAGTAGGGCTTCACCCTGAATGCTCTTCCTTTGGGACATTTTTGCACTTCAGAGTATTTGGACATGTTAGACCAATTCTACTGCTATAATATCTAATGGGGAAAACAAAACAATAGGGCTAAGATAATCTTGAAGAGTTGAAAAAATAAAATGAGATAGAACTGAAACCATTTGCTTGAAAGATAAAATTAAATATCAAATCAGATAAAAATTACGAAGAATGATTCAACATAGACAAAAGTGAAAAGAATAGTACTAATCTGTACAAATAACAAGTTTATACAGTTAAACACTTTAGAGCTGGTCGTTGTGCACTAATAGGATATGGGGTCCAACCTTGAAACTAGTTTGGGACAACAACTGGTGTTTTTTCTTTATGCCCCAAAGTCATCGGAAAAATCATAGCGACTTGAACAATCAGAATAATTACAATTTATTTACTATCAGGAAAGTAATTAGCCAGCATAATCTGAATTATCAGATGTTGTTTCACTTCCTGGTACAGCTTTCACCACTTACAGGATAGTGTGATAGTGTAGAGATAGTATGAAGCCAACTTTGACAGCATTCTGAAAATCCATTTTGGAGGTCAAGTCTAACTCTGTAATGTCTCTTCTTCAAGAATATAACTTTAGCCCTGAAGAAATATCAGTGAAGTAACCCTCCAGAATCTAGTTCTTGTTTATCAACATGCCTTCCAGCAACTTTGCAAGACTCAGAACTGTATGCTGAATTTTAACATATATATATATATATATATATATATACACATACAGATATATATATATATATATATTTAATGACAGCTCTCCAGGTGGTGATGACTAGTCCTGAGTCATATTCCCATGATGTTTTTCATTTCATGACTTCAACCATTTCCAGCATTCTATCCTGTCATATTCACAAAAGTTGGAAAGCTTTCGAATACCTCTCAAAAGTAATTCTTTGTCATGATGACTGCATGAATAAAATGATAGCAATAAATAGAAGCTACCAACTCCATGAAAACTGATGAAATGAACATAGGCTGCAAAAGGACCTTAAGAAGACCTGAAACAATGTTCCATTAAATCGGTCTATGAATATATAGATGGAAACTTAAGGGCAGTTGCAATGTTACAGAACCTCCCAGTTAATCAGTTTGGGTTTCTCTCTCATATTACTATCCTGCAGAGAGACAAATGTGATGGGAAACCTGGTGTCACCAAGGAGAAAATAAAAGAAGTTTGAGGAAAAAAAGAATAGCAGGCAGTAATAACATAAAAGTTTGTTAGCAAGGAAAAAATCTGCTTCTCATGTTTGTATGATAGTATGAGAAATAATGCATTTGCATTATATATTAAAACATGAGGATAAAAATAATTTTTGTCCCAATAAATGCATTGAACTGCTGTCCTTTGGAGTACTATAGACTCTCCACCTCTGAAAGTCTTCAAAAAACAGTTCTATAAGCACTGTAAGACATTACGTAGGGTCTGATCATAACTGTAGAAAAAGTCTTGTCATACAACATCTAAAATTCTATCTCAAAAGAAGAAAAGAAAAAATGTCAAAGCCTAGGAAAATTCTAGTTTCCTGGTTTTAGGCATTATTTTTCCTGTAGAAATAAATGAGAACTAAACAAGCCCTAAACAACTTTTAATCAAAACTTAATTTCCTACATTCAGAGTGGTGAAGACTGTAAGGACCAGCAGGGGACAAAAATGTGAATTAGGATGTGTACAGGTGAAACAAATCAGAACTAATGACTAAAATCTTCTGTGCAAGCAAGAGAAAGTCTAACAATGCTGGCAAAGTAAAACAGAGAACAGAAACAAAACAAGATTGCTCTGATTTAGGCAACAGAGAGAAGTAAAAGCCTATCTTTTTCATGCCAAATAAATTAATTTAAGCCACAGAACAGTTTTTAACCTTTTTTTTCAGAAACAATTTCTTCAGCTTGGAAATGCCAATGCAGACTGAACAAATGTGTCTCCTGATGTTACACAGTCTTCAACCCCCTCGAGTCCACCCCCACAATCCTTCAGCTTGGGAGAAATTTGAGGCAACCCCTCCTACTGACCTTTCTCTTCCAGTCAGAGAGAAACAGATGCTCACTGGGAACTAAGCAGTCTCAGGGTATTTTATGTACATGTTGTTTGTTTGTTGTGGTGTTTTTTGTTGTTGCTGTTGTTGTTGTTTTCCTTTCCATGGTGAGAATATTTTGTTTTCAGTAAAGAAATTCCCTTCCCTAACCACCTCCAGTTTTCTGAAGTGAGGCCATTTGTTTTCAGCAGTGCTGAATTTTCTTCCTTCTTGCAAATGCTTTCAGTTTTTGCAGAAGAATCGGTACTAGAATCCCTCATCCCTACTTTTTCCTTCCTTCCCCCATACTCTCAGCCAGCCCAACTCCTTCAACAAGCCCAGCAGCAGTAACCATATGTCAGATATTAAAGAGAGTCAGAGAGGTTAATATTCATTTGTATGCTGCCTACATTGACAGAAATTGCAGATTCAGAAAAAATTGTGTTTATTCCTCAATTTGAAAGGATTTTTTTTTCCTGAATTTCTCAACAGAAAATAATACTTTGAGAAGTTGCAAAACTATATCTATTAATAGATACTTTTCCTCACACCTTCCAACAATTACTGCTATGTTTAACTATGAGAATACATTTGCCTTTTCATTCAAAGGGAAATAATTCTTTCTTTTCAATGTGCACTTCCTTTCCTTTCCTTTCCTTTCCTTTCCTTTCCTTTCCTTTCCTTTCCTTTCCTTTCCTTTCCTTTCCTTTCCTTTCCTTTCCTTTCCTTTCCTTTCCTTTCCTTTCCTTTCCTTTCCTTTCCTTTCCTTTCCTTTCCTTTCCTTTCCTTTCCTTTCCTTTCC
>JAPSGF010000113.1:1182108-1238971 GCA_035772895.1 Perdix hodgsoniae | reverse complement strand
CTTCCCTTCCCTTCCCTTCCCTTCCCTTCCCTTCCCTTTTTTTTTCTGATTTAACCAATTTTGCCGTGAGTAACCAGTTCTAAACAAGAAGCACCCTTCTTCTAGCATGAGATGAAGAGCTAGATGCCAGAGAACTGACATAAATACCTAACTTTTATTTTGTGTTTGAATGTTATATTCCTGTATCAGTGCATAACTTTTGGCTTACAAATTGACTGTATATGTTCTCCTTATGGAAAAGGTTTTCTTTGTATTTTTAAATTTGGCAACCATGGAAGTTTTGCTTTTGCAGGATCTGTTTTAAGGAAAACAATAGCCATGTTCTTGGAACATGTTAAAATAGGGGCAACAAAAAATGAATACCTACCGATATTCAGAAGTCACTGCATCATCCAAAAGCTTCTATAGAAGTCAGAGAGTTTTATTGCTCTTTTGAAAGGAAATAGTGTTACTCATTTTGAAGTGTTTCTTCTAACTACTTGATGTCTCAAAATAACCTTCTACAGGTGAGTGAATGAGGAGTAGAAAGTAGCAATGAAGATGAGATGCTGGATGTCTTATCCATAGTACAGGCTATACTCAAAAAGCTATTTATGCTTTTCTTTGTGTACACAAAGGAGAATTGTTTCTTTTTTGCATAAATTTCATATTTGATGTTGAGTGAGGCAAGAGAATACCAGCTGTACAAATGCTATTACCACTGAAAGCTTGTCTCCAAGGTCAGATCAGTGTTTGATTTTTCACTGTCTGTTGTAATAGATACAGTGTGTCTTAAGGAAATAATACAAACAACAGAAATCTAAGTTAATTTATTCTGAATATTTATATTTAATTGCAAATTTTATCAATATAAACACTAAAAATTGCTACAGAATTACTAAATTTAGGAAACCAGGTATAAAATAACAAATGGCAATGAGTTTCACAGGTTATTTCTTTTAAATTAAAGAATATTTTCCTGAAATTCAATGTTTTTAATTCAGGTTTGTTTTCTTATTTATTCCTTAAGATGCTCAGCCAGGAAAAAGCTGGATTATCTAGTCTGGTTTGTTTTTATCTGACTGTTTTTGTACATTTTCTTTGAAACTATGATCCATCTTTTCAAAATCTTTCTTTCTAAGTTTCTGGTAAACTACAATTGAATTTTTTTTTTTTTTTTTTTTCATAAAATTTTTAGTTGCTGTGGTATTCCCCATTCCCCAAACCTCTCCATTCAGCTACATCATCCAGTCATCACCTGCTGAACACTATATCTCTGGAGGATGGCAGGTGGAGATGAGAGGAGAGGTGCTTGCTCAAGTAGTCTAAGTTTTCTTTTAAATGCTTTGCAAGATCTGAGCATCAAATCAAACTCAGCATGGAGCTATATGTCAACATTTATTACATGCATTTTTAAAGTCCTTTTGAAAATTAAATCCTAACAGGGAAATTCTTCACCATGTAGGTTATATTAGAAGTTCAGGATGCAACAGATGATTTGGGGGTGGGGACACTACAGTTCAGACACCATTCCTTTAAAAATAGTTCTCTCCAGGACTTTGCAACTATTTTATAGTTATCTCTTGCTGTAACCTAAACTGTTCTATTAAAAAGAAAATTTAATTTAAAAGAAGAGAAATTGATTGTCTGAGCAATCTGCCTCCCACTAACCTCTCTCAAGTGAAGCCTTCAGGAGGAGTATAGAACTCCTAATGACCACGCTGACTGATGTTTATACTGCTCTGCAGAAACAACCCATTGTTAAAACACCAAGTAAATTAAATTGCAGTCCACTCAGGTTTTTAAGGAATGTTAAAGATAAGGGGATAACCTGTGATAAGTGACTTTGAAGAAATTATTTTATTTTGCTCTTTTATTTTGTTGCTAACTTTCAGTGATGATATACTATGATTTATATGTTGAATTAAAATTGCCCAAGTTGAATATGAGGTTGTGTCCTAATGACAAAAATTTATACAAGCAAAGCATTCTGTGAAGGGGAAAAATGGATTTTTTCCACTGCATGTCTTAAGTACTTCATGACCTCAACTTCAGCAATCTTTTCAAACCTTTTAGAAGGGACAATTTTTTCATTGTTATCATGATATAATACATTAAAATTTAATTGAGTCATAATTTCCTAACTGACATTCTTGAAAAACACTGTTCAACCCTGGGCTTTAACACTGTGTGCAAGACAAGCAACTTATTTATATATTAATGTTTTCATTTCTTTATCAGAGGCATTTATAAATTAAAAAGGAAATCATTAACTACTGATGACGCTCCTCCTTGATATTTCTGGGTGACAGCACTGATTTTTAATTTTACACATGGTGACAAAATCATAAAATGATACCTTCAAAAGTGTTCAGAAAACTGCAAAGAATAGTTGTCCCTTACTAAGTACAGATATAGAGGAACTGTTAGTTCATGGCTTGAAATGGTGACTGAGCACCTAGTGAAGGGATATAGCTGGACAAGGGAGCACAGGCAGATTGTTTGCACTTGTTCTCCCCATGTGACTGGACAGGGTTGAGACATCCTGAGCCATCCACTGATAGCTGTTGTGATCATGTTCTGCTTGAGTTCATGGTCTTGAGGAATATAGGCCTGGTTAATAGCAGAGTTGTTGTGTTGAACTTCAGAAGGGCAAACTTCCAGCTGTTTACAGAGCTATTGGATGGGAGTCTGTGACAGGAACAGAACAGAGATGGCAGTTCTTTAATGACACCTTTTTGAGAACACAAGGATTCTCTGCTCCCCAGCATAAGAAATCTCGTAGAGGAGGTAGGAAACTGGTATGACTGAGCAAGGACCTGCTGGTCAATCTGAGGGAAAAGAATGAAATGTATAGGCAGTAGAAGCAAAGACATGTGTCCTGAAAAGGATAAGGATGACGTTCAGACATACTGAGACAGGATCAGCCATGGCACAGATGAAACTGAACTTGTCTATGGATGTGAAAAACAAAAAAAAACCCAAACAAACAAAAAAAACAAACAAGAAGGGCTTTTTTATGTGTATTGATACATCTGACAGGCACATGAGGGTGTACCCTCTCTGATATAAGAGGGAGGAGAAGTAGCAATAACAGACATGGAGAAAGCTGAGGTTTTCAACAAGTTTTTGAGTCAGGCTTTCCGCATCTTTCACATTGCTGAATCTCTAGGAAGTGGTCAAGAAAGCAAAATTTCTTCCACTGTAAGCAAAGAGGAAGTCTGAGACTGATTCATGAGACTGAGGTTGACTGTAGCTTTATGTGGAAGAACAGAACAATGCTGAAACCCAGAATAAATTTGCTAGAACTTGGTAGAAAACAGGTATCAATATGAGAGTGGTATTCAGATCTCCCTGGATGATTTAACCCTGAATGAATGAATGTCTTGTACGAACAGTGAAAAGTCACCATCAATAAAGAACAAGCCTTACTCAGCTCTTAGCAAGAGCAGTTTGTAGTTATCTACTACCAATTCCTGTTTCCAGATGTTGATCATATATAGTGGCATCTGTTTACAGCCTTCAGCAAGCTGCTCAACTCTCAAATGCAAGTGGAATTTTCAGCTGCTGCCTGGTTTGCTGCATTGGATTGGCATCTTCCCATTCTGCCTGAAACAATTTAAGTTGCCTTTCCGAGGTACTTGACTATCTGCATACATTGTGTGCAGATTACAGGTGTCCAACTTGTGGTTTGGAGAACAGGGTTCTGAAAGGCAGTTAACACAGCAGTTCTGTCCTTCAATAGCACTGATTCTCAGTAAGAGCTTCTCTGATCAGCTCAGTCTGGCAGAGAAGGGAGTGAAATACATGTTTCACTTGTTCCAATGATTGAGGATCTTTAACTATACTTCATCTGTGGTATCAATCAAGAGATGTATTCCTTGTTGAATGAAGTGTAGAAGGAACTGTACTTTGGATTTACCTTGGAGATGAGCTATTTATTTCCTGCTCATGTATTACGGGATTCTATGCTATGCAAAGACTCTTTCTTATAGCTTTTATTAAAAGATGGTAAATGATGCCTAGAATTATGTTAAAACTGTTACAGCAATATTTTCTACTAATCCAAGAGGATCTTCAAAAATGGCAAGGGAACAGAGCAGGCTGCCCTGGACTTCCATTGTTTTAGTTTCTGTAGTAACCACTTCCAAAGTACTGAAAATTGCACAGATACTCTAAAATCAAGAAACAATTTGTCTTCCATTAAATCATCTTGTGAAAATAAGGTGGTGTCAATAGGGCAATTGTGCAGCTAACCCAGGAAAATAATTTTTATGAATCAGGTCCATATTGACAGGTCTCTTGGAAGTATACATGATAGAATATCTTTGGCAACTGTAAAAGCATATTTTTGAAATTTGGCATAATCTGATTTGACTGTAGTTATCTTTTGAATAAAGGCCCGTGCTGTTCATTTGATGTTGAAACGAATCAGAAACCCTGCTGTGAACTTTAATAAGGTACCTAACAAGGGAAATTCTCCACATTAAGCAGTCTGGCTAGCTGACAGTAACTGCCGTGCAATTTCAAGATGCTGTAATATGTTCCAGATTAATATAATGGACCTCTCAGGTGCTTCAGTGAATTTTACTTTTGCATAAGAGAGATTATTATATGCATACACATATATACACATACAAATGCATCTCTGTACTTCATCCAGCTCTCCTTCTTCAATCTTGTTAAGATCCATCACTATGTGAAATGATTGGCCACGGGACAGATCTTTCTGCTGCATTTTATAAAAGCAAGCTCTAAATGCTTGTGTTATAGAGACAGAAGTCCCATACATTCCTAATGTACAACAGCATGATTTAATTGAAAATATGACTGGAGGTGAATTTCACTGGGACCCAAATTAAATCAACTTGAAAATTAACAAAGAAAGAAAGAAAGAAAAAAACAACCAAAAAAAAAACAAAAACACAACTTTGTAAGTCTTGTTTAATTTGATCATTCCAATTTTAAAATATAAATTAACACATCTGAAATTAATGGTAGTTCTGAAGAAAATTGAATCTCTATAGCAATGACTTTTTTCATGTTATTTTCAAAGACTTTTGGTTAAAACTATAAGAAAGGATAAGCTATTCCTATTGGATGTAAAATGAATAAAAATGATTAATTGAAGCATTTCCAACAGAGTCTATTGGTATCAAACATAGTATTTGTTTTGTGAATTTATAGTTTTTACAGAGTTATATGTGGAGAATTCAACTAACTTTCTGTTTGGCTTGGACAAAAAATCTGACAGAGGCTGGAATTATTAAAATAAGTGAAATATTTCCATTTGAAGAAACTTCAGTAGAAAGGATCTTGCAGTGACAAAGGCAGGAAAACACTGATAACCAGTGGTTTTCTTAATATTCAGATTAAATTTGCATGAAAATTAGAAATATTTAATGAGAGGGAGGTGCTGAAATAGTTTGATAGATTTAGATAAAAACAAAAATAAACAATTAAAAAAAAAAGTCACCTGTTCTTTCTATACTGCTCCCTGTGTCAAAAGTCATGCAGCTGATCCCCATCTTGCAGAGTGATTCTTATTTCCTTCTGCTCACTTAAATTTGACCCACAGATCGTTTTTACAGCCTTCCCACTTTCCAAAAATTCTACTGGGATTTATTTATATTAGTTTGCTAGCAAACCCCTGAATAGTA
Source organism: Perdix hodgsoniae (assembly GCA_035772895.1). Lineage (NCBI taxonomy): Eukaryota > Metazoa > Chordata > Aves > Galliformes > Phasianidae > Perdix > Perdix hodgsoniae. The sequence goes on along the minus strand of JAPSGF010000113.1, from coordinate 1,233,332 downwards.
TTCTTCACTGGATATGTAAAATACCACACAGTTGAAGTATGCTTGACTTTGCCTTGGGTATCATAAAATATTTTCTAGACTTGTCTTCCTATCATACCATTACTTACTTGAAGTAGGCTTTGAAAACTTTCCTCTTGTAAGTGGGATTTTGTTCAAAAGGCAACATCTGTATGCACTTAGCTGGATTCTTGTAATTTTACCTATTAAATTATTTACTGTTCTTTAAAACCAAATACTGCTGGACATGGTTACACTGTCCCTATCTTCAATATAAATAAAGGAAGCAGTTATAAATAGTTGATGAGAAACTGTGCATGCATAAGTGATTTTTAATTGCTGAGAAGTTTCCACTACATTCAGCTTGCAGCTGGCTGTATTGTTATTTTTGTTGGTCACACTGTAGTTGGCTAACTTATTTATTGCCTTCCCAGCTATATTTTGGGCTTTAGATTATGCTTTAATAAGTCCAGATGGATTTCAGTATAAGTAATACATTTTAGTCTATAACCAAAATTTAAAACCAGTACTTATTAAAAATACTGCTCTAGCACCAATGTAGATGGTTACATTTTTTATGTGATCTTCCTGTAAACAAGTGAAATGACATACATTGTACTAAGGCAAGTTATACTGTAGTCTTTAAATATGACTTCCTAGTAAGGGGTTGCATGTTGGATCTAGCTATCAAAGTCCATGATCATTATTTTGTTCAGCTCAAGTGTTCCAGAACGTTTATAATTTACTTGCACATATTCAGCAAAATCACAGAATCACACAGAATCACAGAATGGCCAGGGTTGGAAGGGACTTCAAGGATCAAGCTCCAACCTCCCTGCTACAGGCAGGGCCACCAACCTCCCCATTTAATACTAGACCAGGCTGCCCAGGGCCCCATCCAACCTGGCCTTGAACCCCTCTAGGGATGGGGCATCCACAACCTCTCTGGTCAGCCTTTTCCAGCACCTCACCAGCATCAACACTGTTGGATAATCAGACAATTTAAAGTTGACCTCTATTGCTTGGTATTTTGTTAAGAAATATACTATTTTGGGTGTAAGTGCGAATTAATCAGCTGATCTATATTTCACATTCCTCTAAAAAGCTGGTACAGATATTATCTGTACTGAAATCCATAGCAAATCAGTCCACTGACAGACAAAAAAGCTGAAGTTCACTTAAAGGAAGACAATTACTCATATAAATGAAATACACTTCTTGATAACTCAATTTCAGTTTACTGGCAGTTTGTGACTTAGTGGGTTCTGACTGTTGTACACTACACCCTGTATTCACATCTCTCTGGCTCATGCATTGCTCACTGTCATGGTGCTGTGTTTAGTTGTCATCTGTCAGAGACTCCAACCAGACTGCAGCTGCGTTCCCTACCTTGATACACATGAGATCTTTCTTTACACTCACAGTGAGGGTACTGCTAGATGCTTGTGTTACTGGAAGCTTCTGCAAAAACTTGGCAATTAAAAGAGAACTGCAGTGATTAGTTAAAGCCCCTGAGACAGTTAATTTTCTATTGAATAAGAAGACAAATTTTATGTTTTCTCTCCAGGTAGGAAAAGTAGTTGGTGTTTCAGAATCCTGGTAGCTGTGAGTGTTTCTCAGCAGAAGCTGTCACTTCATTGCTATTGTTAGAAGGTGTTCAAATGGCAAAGATTTTTGTATCTTTTTAAAATGAAATTGTACTATGCTGCTGAACAGTATTAAAAGTGACAGGTATGTGCAAGAAGGTAAAGAACTCATACATAGAAAACACCGTCAGTCTTATTCCAATAGTATAAATGTTTTAGAAAAGCTTTTCCTTTAAAAAGACAAACAAAATCTTTTCTTTCAGTAGGAAGCTGGAAAAAACAACAACAAACAAAACAAAACAAAAAAACAACTCTTCAGATTTACCAAGTCCATCCTGCTGTACTCATCTGATATTTTTTTTGATGAAGTATGTCATTTTCTAGATAAAGAACACACAACATAACTTGTAAAACTGAAGAACATAATGAAATAGTCTAAGAAAAGATAAATGTAGGGTGTGTAAAATATGTAAAAACTATGATTAATATTGAATTGAAAGGAATTTAGTAATGATACTGATTGAGAATTTTCAGAGTGGTCAGTGCTTAATATTTTAATTTCTGACCACACCCTGTGTAGCTGTGACAGTATGAGGTAACTGTTTTTGGCATCAAATACGTAGAAGATATTGTCAATATATGAATGATCTAAATGTCTTAAAGAGATGAAATGTAATGAAATAATCAAGTTATTAAGCATGATATCATTCATTCTGTGATCATGTTTGCAATTTCCGCTGCAAAACAGGAATTTGGGCTAAAGGAAAACAAAAGGCATTGTGTAGTCATAAAGGATTGTCAGATGTCAGTATAATGCAAATGTGGAAATCTTGAGATGTATCAGCTACAATATTCAAATGAAAACAAAAATATTCTCATCAATCTGCTCTTGAAAAAGAAACAAACTGAAATATTAACTGTAGTAGATTAGATTTGAAACATACTACATAGATAAGCAGGAAAGGAAGCAGCCTGTGTCTCGTAAATCTGAAATCTGAAAGACGTCTTTCATTTGTTTATTTGTTTGTTTGTTTTGTTTGTTTGTTTTGTACCTCTTTTTTTTTTTTCCCCCTTTGGTTAGGTAAAATAGAGTTTGAGAATGTCTGTGGCTAAATTCAGGACAGAAAGAAGAAACATTATTTAAAGGCTGACAATGTTAAAAAAAAAAAAAAGTAATTATGAATTGGTAGGGAATAGACTCAGGTTTGATATTTCAGATTTCTAGCCATCTTTGGAAGAAGTTTCCTGAGTATTCTTCCAATAGGAATGGCAAGGCAAAAAAATAAAGCTTGTTTCTGAGTGGTCCTCCATTATTTTAAGAACTGAGTCATATGATTATGCAATAACTTTTCCTCTGTTGAGATGTTTAGTGGTACTTCTGTGGCTAAGCAAAGAAATCAAAAATGTGAGTTTTCTGGTTTTGCTATGAGGAGCTGTAATAGTGCAGATTAGAAGTACAATTCACATAAATGTATGCTTGTAACAAGATACATCTTAACATGATTAAAACTAGGATGATTATACATGCAGACCAGTTTCTGATGGGTATTTTCTAATACTGTCTTGCTGCAGGGTATGTACTTACAGAAATTTGTTTTTCTGGAGTTGTTTTCAAGAACTAAATCTTCTCCAAGACTTCTGTATCAAAATGTAAGGAAGGCATGGGAATATCATTACCTTAAAGTGATAAGTTGATTGCATGCATTTTAAACACAGAAATAAATTAATTCTCAAAATTACAGAAAACACTAGAATAATTATTCATTAAAACTCAAATGATTAAAGGTAATTGCTAGTTGGTCTTCATCTGAGAGAAATTATTTAGTCATCAATGTGTACTTGCTTCTTCCTTACTCTGCATAACTTCTCATTCCTTCAGATAGTCAGCTGAGGTTTTCTATCTCCTTTTCCTTTATCACACTTCTCAGCCCATAACAGTTTAAAGAACTGCTGTTTTTACCTTCTTTCTACCGTGTATACTCTGCATTGAAGTGTTGCTCTCTTTTCCTCCTTTTCAGATAAATAATCCAAAGTAAATAAAGGTAAAATGAATTCTTCCTAAGAATGTGTCTTGACAAATGAATGTTCAACTATGGAAAATTAAGCAAATCTTCCTAGCACTACACAGTTATCATAAATACATCACTGTAATATTTGGATGAAAGATAAATGTTGGTTGACTATTCGATATTTCCTCAATTATAAGTCACTTCATCTTTGGAAAGGCAAAAGTTATCTGTCTTTTTTGTATAGAACAATTCTTCCTTAAAAATGCTAGGATGCACATAGTTAAGCATTATGTAGTTTAGCCAGATTCCAAAATCATGAAGGTGCAGAAAAACAAAGTATAATGCACTACCAGTGTTGAACATTAGTACAAAACACATCATAGTGAAGAAGAGGTACTAAAAATTGTGCGGGCTTGCTTCCTTTGATTCAGATGATGTGAGCACTTACTAATAGGTCGATTTTTTTAAACACCAGAAAGTGAGATGAAATACATTCCCAAACCTTTCTAAGCATTAGAAAAGGAAAGACTGCCCAGTAACTCAGTACCAGAAAGGCATAACACAGGAGATGAACCAGGTGTGACAGTTGGTATTCCCCCTCTGAGACCTAAACAACACTTGAAACCTACACTTGAAGATAAGCAAAATGTGAAGTTGATGAGAATTTAATGAAAACAATATTTAACTTTAATTAGTTACAGCAGAAGCTAACTAATTTTCACTTGGCTAACTCCCAGACTCCCTAATTGTAAAGGAAACATTGTTTCTCTGTTCCACTCAAGAAAGATTTAAAAAACAGGGAGCCATGGGAATAGTATATCAATGACAAATCACTACTTTTCTGAAATATGCAGTAATTGCACTACAGAGTATCTTGCTGCGTCATCAGAAAAAAACTGGTTGTACACTGGTTGTTATAACCCACCAGATTCAGAAATTTTATTTCATAGAGGTAAAAATTGAAAACCATTTCTTAAAGCAGAAATTTGCAATTCCCTTTGTTCTGGCCCTTCAGGTTATTAGGTAGGACTTGGGCCAAAATCAAATGGCTGGACTTCAAATTGAATCTAGACCATTACTGATCCTGTATGCTTGCAGGATTAAGATATTTGACGTATATTTCCTAGATTTTTACTGGTAGCAAACTCTTTCATGGAATAACTACACTGAGAGCAGCCCAGAGGGTTTTTTGTTTTTGTTTTGGTTTTCTAGATTTAGATCTAAATGATTTTTAATGATTTGTATCAGGTTGCTTATTGTGACTGGCTGAGAATATAGATGAATGAGAAACACTTTGTGCATATCAGAAGAAGTGCCCTCACCTAAAATAACTTTTAAACATTTCTTCTTTTACTTGAAACAGTCTAAAAGAAAAAATGGGACCTGAAATAACTGTGGCCTAGTTCACATGGCAGGACTAAGCAGGTACCAATAAGGAATGAAAAACTGATTCAAAGCATTTCTTATTGAGATAACAGTCTCTCCATGTAAACCAGATGAAATTTCATTACGTGTTTACATTTTTTTTTTCTTAGTAAATGTTAATGATAAAATCTTTAAAATACACCCAGCAGAGCATAGTTCTACTCGAGCAAGTATGTTTTTATTATAATTATAAAATAACAGGTATTTTTAAAAACAAAATAAGAAATGTCTTCTACTGAAGTTTGTTTTTTTTTTTCAAAATAAAATATATTACTAGAAGTGACAGAAAGTGACATAAGTCTTGATCTTATTTTGAAAATCAAATAATCAGCGCGATATGAATCACTTACCTTAATTGTCACAGAGGATTTAATTTTTTCTGTATGTTTTTACATGGTACTGACTACAGTTTTATGAAATTAGGTGCTCTCTCTGTAACAATTTAAGGCTTTTAATATATATATATATATATAAAAACAAGAATTAGTATTCAGTATGCAGGAGTTTGATAGCATGTGTAACTTAGACTGCATATTTCTTTCTTTTCCTCCTTCATGTAGATATAAAAATACTTAAATTTTGCTATTTGTATAGCTGACATCATTCATTTCTATCTAGAAGTTATAAACCATACTCAGTGTTTTATCAGATTCCTTGTGGGCAATCCACCCCAGCCTTTCTCCAATATTAATACTTTGAGTGGACCCCTCTCCTGCTTTCATTGTTTTCTCTTTCTTCATTAGCTCAGAACAGAGCACGGAAAACAAGTGACTATTTTGATCATGTTTTCTCTTATTTTTCATGTGGCAAAACAAACAAGTGATACAGCAGAAATCTTTTTTGTTTTGCTATGAAGACAGATCTAACACCTCATGCAGTGTAATCTCAGCTGACTAACTTTGATAAACAGTTTTGAAAAGTAGTAACTTTAGCAACACTTTAGAATTTCCCTGGTATTAACTATACTTCAAATCTGCATCCTTCTGTAAGGCAGTCTTGCATTTTGCTATAAGGAAATTAAGAATGTCAACTAAAAAGATTCTAAAATTCTTGGTACCGCAGATTTATTTTCTGAGAGGAAAAATTTATTTTAATTAGCATAGGCTAATTTGCTGCATAATAATGCAGGCCTTCCAATTCTTGAAGGGAGTGTATAAACAGGAGCAGGTACACCTGTTTACAAGGGTGGATAGTGATAGGATAAGGGGGAATTGAAGAAGTTTTTCGCTCAGAGTGGTGACACACTGGAACAAGCTGTCCAAGGGGGTTCTGGATGCCCCACCTCTGAAGGCATTCAAGGCCAGGCTGGATGTGGCTCTGGGCAGTCTGAACTAGTGGCTGGAGACCCTGAACGTGGCAAGGGGTTTGAAACTAGGTAATCATTATGGCCCTTTTCAACACAGGCCATTCTATGATTCGATAATGTACCACATACATCAAGGCATAAAGGATCTCTGCACAGGTGTAACTCAAGTACTGTCCCTGCTCAAAGAGAAATTCTATCATGCAACCAAGTGTCATGCAGGGAGAATTCAAGAGACTCTTACTTTACTTACTATTTATGGGATAATGTGATTGACTCATTATATTTACTGCATGCTAAACAGGCATCTGTTGGACTAGTTGTTAATATCATTTCTTCAAGCACCCAGTTTGAGACACTATTGTGGTCATTTTCTATCTTCATTGTTATCTTCATTGTTATCAGTCCTGAGTAAGGTTGCTTGGGGCATAATGGTGAGGAATATGCTGGGGACAGGTGGGGACAAGTGGGGAGAACACTTACATGCACTGTCTCAGTTTGTAAGGCTTTAGGACACATTCGAAAACCTTAAGAGCTCCATATGCACTTGTCTTTGGGAAATATTTTACAAGAAACTTACCAAGAGTCTTATATGATATTATCAAAAACGTTTATCAGTTTTACACACTGAAAGATAAAGAAGAGACTCTTCAGTCTGTTGTCTGAATTTCTTTGGTATGAAGTACAAGATTGAAGTACAAGTGTGCTATAGATAGAAGGCCCATGTAAATCAGTTTTCTGTCAGCAATTGCCTTGGCTTATACCAGCCAAAAAATCTGGTCTATCATTTTTCTTAAATAATTTAATAGTTTATCTTAGGTTCTCAGTTTATTTAAGGTTCACCTTAAATAATTTGAATGCATTAATAGAGATATTGAATACAACTTTGAATGTTAGCTGCTTTTCTTCTATGCTTACTTTTCCCTTGTGTTTTGTGCATTTGTTTGTGTTTGCTTGTCTTTTCTAGTTTGATAGCACTGTTTATTTTCGTACCCTCTTCTCCTTTCAGCATTGCCTATTATCAAGTATCTTCTAATATCATCTTGAAAGTAAATGTCATGGAGGGTAAGATCAAACCAAAACACAGGATTGGAGACCTTCTTCCCTGTCCTATTGTCATTTTTTTTTACTCTAAATGTGAACTTTACAATACACATTTATTTTTTAAAGAAGAGTTTGAAGACTAAGTACAAAGTTTCTGTAGCTTAGGGATTTTCTTTGAAATTCAGATCTGATTCCAGACATGAATATTGTTACTCTAGAATTGTTTGCAGTTAATATTAATATTTCTCATGGACTGAAGTACTGTTGGGATTTTATTTTATTTCCTTATAAACAACATTACTTTGTTTCAAGCTGGAGTTTCATTTACACTATTTAGAATTTTCTCATCATATTATAACAGTGTTCATTAAAACTACACTTTCCAGAACTGTTAATTAAAAGGCCATGCTGGGATAAATAAACCCATATGCTGTTGATTAACCACCTTTTAGGGGTCAACAGTTGGGATCTCCTGCTGTGCTTATGTTAATTGTTGTCCAAAATTTTACCGGGAACTGTTTTGTCCATATGGCACTTACTGAAAGTATAAGGTTTTCAGAGAGAATGAAAAAAATCCAAAGAAGAAAGATATCTCAGACCATACTATATGTGTGGTAACCATGATGTTGCCACACGTACTTATAGAGCATACTTATTCTGCTCTATTGCATAAGATAGAGAAAAAATGTGAAAAGTAAAAAAGAGTTTATGTAGGTGTGTGTGTGTATTCATCACTATGATGTCTATGGCTAAGTATCACTATTTATAGAGTGAATGTCTACCTGCATGTAAGGAAATATATATGTAGATTTTTAGGTAATAGTTTTCTCAAATAATTAAATTTTAATCTTTTTAAAAAGATTGCAATATGTTTTGATGTTCAAAGCTACACATAAAAGAAATGTTGTTGTTGCTTCTGGACATACTGTTTTTCATCTGAACAGAAACCATTTTTCCTTGTAAAACCCAACAGATAGTGACATTTCTTTTTGTTAGTTAATTATCTCCTGAAGATGTCTATCTTCATGAAAGGTGAATCACAGAAAAGTCTATAATAGTGGAAGATTTACCCTTTGATTCTCCTTTTGGAAGTCTAAAAAAACCCTCACCTTTATTGAAAATTGTTTCTTTTAATCTGAATTCTTTTCAAGTTTTGGGTACATGAAGTTCTCACTTCCACTTCTTATGAAGGAGCAGATTTATGAAATTTCCTATAGATGATAAAAAAAATCAAGCCTAACATCAGACTAATTTTTTTTATAGTGATTTCAATCAGACTGTAAGTTTTGCTTGGGACAGCTGATATTCAACATCTGTTTCATTATATTTCTGAAATTATGAAAAACTACTTTTCAAGTTTGAGCTTTGAACAGAGTCATCAATAGAAGTTTGAGAAAAAAAAACACAAAAAAAATTGAATTGACCATTTCTTTCACTGTGTATAATTTCTCTAAGGGGGAAAATCAATCCTCAAACCTTCATAGAAAATAATATTCATTCAAAAACAAAACAAAGAAAGAAAATTTGGCCATTTTGACTAAAGTTGACCAGAGAAAATGACCATGATTTCTGCTCAGGATAATCTAGAGAAGGTGGTGTACTGGATGGTTACAATGTGAAGTGCTTGATTAGGCTGAATCTTCTGGGACATCAATATCACAGAAGAAAGTTGATGGCTGCTGGTCCACACCATGTTCTTTTTTCACATAAGCTGAGAAATCAGTGCTGAGTTAGAATTAGCTTTGGCTGGAAGAAAAAGTAATGAGTTTCTTTTTTAAATGGCAAAAGTATTAGTGTGAATAATTTTAATCAGTGTCTTGTTGATGAATCTTTGCTATATGCTGAGGAAGAATTATCTCTTATTCTTCTTAGTTTCCAGATTTTACTGTGCTATAAGGTATTAGTGTACATATATTTTGTTTGGCAAATTTATTCACAGCCTCCTTTGGTTTTTATCAGTGAGAGAAACTAGTTCTGAATCTCCAGGTCTCAGCCTGCTTCCTCAGACTTTTTCCTTTAAGTTTTGTTCCCAACTTTATTTTACATGTGTCTGTTCTTACTCAGGTATATTTTTAGTTTGCAAAATAGTTTTTTGATTCAGCTCTCCCCTATGAAGAAGCAATTATAAGCCATAGATGTGTCATTGAGGATGAAATGCCTCCGAAACCATTCAACCTTGAATCAGTATTCGTAAAGTATAGTGGAACTATGGAAATAAAGATGAAAATGGATATTTCTCTTGCTTGCGTGCTTTCTCTCTCCTTTCTTGGATACTTACATATTTTTCTTAGTTCCTACTTATCGGACTGGACATCTAATTTCTAACTTTTTCTGCCCTTCCATATACTTTTACTGCTTGTTTTCTGGGAGAAGAAAGAGAAGCAAGCTCTGCTACCCCACTAAAAGCTAGGGCCAAATAGAACTTCCTTAGACAGACAAAGGGAAAAGATTTGTCAGGTCCAATGTCAGCCTGGGAAATTTGGTAAACAAATCAGGATTAGCAGGGACAAAGACGCAAACTAGTGCATTTTTAGTATCTCTGGGACAAGAACTGATGGTTCTGGGATGGCTTCAAATGGGGCCCAGAGATACTGGTAGAGTTGGGGGAGGGGGAAGGGGGGGCAGGATGGGGATAGGAAAATGGACGGTCCCATGGTGCCCTCAGGTGAACAAAAGGTTATAATCATATCTTGTGGACTCCCTCTTTTCCTAGACATGATTTTAATTGTGTCTAATTTCACATTTCACCTAGAATAGGCAGTTGTGTAGGATTCCCCATCACACACACACCAAATTCTTCCCTAATATTTCATTCATTAGTTTTCAGCACATGAGCTCTACTTCCTCTTTTAATATTAACTGAATATAACTGAGAAAGTCATCCTACTGGAAATGCCAGTTTCAGGATAAGTAAACAACCCAGGAAAAGAGAAAACTGGAAATTAGTTTTGTTCAAAGAATAAAGGAGAAATGGTGGTTTAATTCATTCTTTAACTAAGTCTTCATTGATTTTCTGGGTGATCTCTTGGGTATCAAGCATATCTTCTAATACTTGTTACATCAAAATATGTTTCAGATTTCCTAAATTAAGCTCATAATATGGCACCCACATGTGACAGTACAACATCAAGCTTCTTGAAAAACTCCACTGCAAATTTTTACAGGATACCAGCCAAATTTGTTGAATGCTCCCAAAGGTCAGGCAAGATACCATTCTCACTAATGGCTGATGATTAGGAAGCATATTTGTTTCTGTTATTTCTGGTATGCAATTAGATATCTATTGCATACAATTTTTGGACTTTTCCAGCTGAGCTGGATTTACCGTACAAATGGTTTCTTGATAAATGGTAGCTTCATGTATCCCAGGACTTATTTGCAATAAAAATGATGAAACCTCCAAATGATGAAGCACTCCAAACCCAAATGGAACACTTTCTGCAAATCTGCTACTGAATGTTAAGTAATTCAGACTGTGAGGAGAAATCACAAAAACTTCAACAGAAAGATAGTTCCTTTAAAAAAATCTTTAATTTATGGGAAGGGCTATTGATGGCAAAGAAAATAATCTCTCTCCCCCAAATTCTCCATAACACAAAACTAAATGCAACACAATCAGCCCTCAAATTTGTCTTCTCCCTTCAAGAATTCTAGAATATTCATTTTCTAATACAAGTACTCTACATGTAGATTTTGACTAAAACCAAGTTCTATGTAGTATAATATCAGATTTTCTTGTATTTTTGAAACTACATAGGTCATTCTGAAAGTAATGCCTCATTTATTTACATGGAAACTACAACAGATACAAAGAATACAGTAGCACTATCTTATAGAGCAAATTCTCAGCTACAAAGCACTCTTTTTCAATATAGTCACCACCATTCACTGTGCATTTTCACCACTGATGAACGAGAGCCTGCATGCCATGCACGTAACAATCTGCACCAGTGGAGGTGTCCCAGTGTCACCACTGCTGAAATGCACCATTCATCACTTGTGATCACATCCACTGTTTGTCTCTATAAATGTTCATTCAGTGTTGATGAATGTTAGTGGCTGCAATTTTTTCCTGGTGGAATTCAATGAGATCCTTTTGCTTCATGCTCACTTTATGGCAGATTACATTAAGTTGGAGTGCCCCTCTGCTGCCATGTTTTTCATGGCAAAAAATGTGACGGAATATTTGCAGAAATGTTCAACATCTACTGCCATACCAACAGAATTTGACTCTGACTTTGTGGGCCAACTCCATAAAACAAGAAGCATTACCTTTAGAAGAACACTTATAGAATAGGTGCAGTTTTACTTACGTAGAAAAAGTAAAAGTACCATACTGAACTAATCTCTCAATTAGATGTGATTTGACCATAATTCAAAGAATAATATTATCAAAAGGCTGTAATTAAGGGGTGTTAGTTACTGGACTGAGGATGATGGTTAAGTGATATTAGTTTGCTATGAACAAAAGCTTTGATGTTTTTGAGATTTTTGACTGATGTAAAGTGACTCTGTACAGTTTCTCTTATTCATGTTCATTAAGGACTGACTTGCACTCTTTGTTCATTTGTATGGAAATTATCTTCCTCAGTTTCATTGATTTTAAAACAAAAAAAAAAAACAAAAAAGAAACCCTGAAAGAAAAGTGTGTCTAAAAATAAAAAATCTTGCAGATAACACCTTGCTTAACTCAGTATATATGCATGCTCACATGCTAAAGCTGTTTATGATAATTGATGCACTGTCTAATGCTCAGAAACCTGCTTTCAAATTTCAAAGTAATCTAGCCTTAGGTTAGGTAGCTGTGTAGGAGAGAATATAAACAGCTAGAACAACTGTGATAAGTATTTTTTACAGCTTAATACACTACTGATCACTTATAAATATTCTACCACATTATGTTATTAGATTTTAATTTCTTTATCACTTTTTTTTTTTTTTTCATTTGGTTTCTATGAGAAATGTCTGCCTCAGGCATTTGGAGATGTCATTTTACATAAGGAGAAAGGACTAACATGCATGCAAATTTCCAGCAAATATTTTTCTTTCTTTACAGGAAAAATTATCATGATATTTAAAAAAAAAAAAAATAAATCTACTTTTGACTGCTTCATTGTTCTTGTGGAAATATATTTTCTTCATTTTCAATGGCAAATTCAAGATGTTTATCCAGAGAATTTAAATTTTATAAATTAAGGTGAATAAAAATAAAATAATTATATTTGTTATCTCCAGATAAATAGAATAAATAAAGAATATAGAATTTTCCTATTTCTCATTACTCATCTTAGAAAGTCCAATTGGAGAGTTTATCAAAATTTTACTTACTGTTACGCTGCTAACAAGTGCCTGAAAACAGACAAACAAACAAACAAACAAGAAAAGTAATTGTTTATTTTTAGCATAGTACAAATAGTACACAACCGAATTCTAGGAAACACATTTCTTTTGAAACTAATAAAGAAAATTAGAAAATAAAAAGTCCGGTTATCCCTGGGCAAATATGGTTATTGCAAATCTTTCTGATATTGGCTGATTATTCAGAAATACGTTTGAAAGCTATAGAGAAATGCTTCCATGTAAGTGTTTCTTCAGTTTCTACAAAGATAATTTGAAAAGATGTCCAGATTAGTCATCCTTCCATGACTAAGTTATCATTACTTGAAACTGTAAATATTAAGTGAAAGGAAAAGATGAAGGAAATAAAAAAGCTGTATCAGACATACATAGGAGTAAATGATCCAGTTTTGACACCTGCCACTTCAAGCAAATTCATTCAAGCAAATTTTCATTTAAAAATCACAGTTTCAGTATCCCTGACGCTGCCTTCACTCTAAAGTCCTACGTAATTTTTTCTTGAACACAGAAGAAAATGTTTTTCAACATTTTAGCACTAGATATCTTTATTGTCACAGAGGAAGATATTTGCATATGGGGTCCATTTACATCCTGTTTTCCTTTTATTTGCATAAATACTTAGAATAATGATAACTTTCATGTTTCAACTTCTGTTATGTCTGATTTTACTCTCACACTTTCCTGATGAGTTTCCGTTTCCTTTGTCCCTTGTCCCTTATATCTATTTGTGGGTGATTTTCATGCTCTGTCTCTAGATCATATCTACTGTTTTTTTCCCTGTCTCTAGAGCATATCTATATTTTTTCCCTTACTTGAAAAGAAAAATCAAGCAAGTTTAATGCTGTTTACTTGATATTCAAATCTTTTTGCAGGAATGTATAGAACACTGTTCTAAATTGGCCTCAAGATTAATTCCTTTGTAGTCATTCCCAAAGCATTTTTAACTTAAGTATTTTCCATTCCTCTCCTTTCCTTTTTCCCTTCCTTTTTCATCTCTTTTTTCCTTTCCTTGCCCTGTAATAGAGTTTTGTGGGGGGGGGGTTGTTTGTTTTTAGTCAGTCATATTACTGTTTCACCACACTACTGCAGCATTTTTTACTATTACCTTTCTTCATCAGTACATAGTTTTCCATTCCTTTACTTTAAACACAGTTTCTTTTGTTTGTCTTAAACTCTGTCTCCATTTCCTGTAGCCATTATCTCTATATTGTCAGTCCTGTCCTTCATTCTACTGCAACTTGCATTCACTGAGAGAGAAAAAAAATCAATAATTAAGAGAAAAAATGCAAAGAAACTGAAATTAAAATTAAAGTGAATATAGACACACACACAAAAAAAAAAAAAATTATCAAGTATTTCTCAGCAAATTCCCTTAACTATCTTATCAGTGTTATCAGAGTTGATAACCACATATCACATATTCAAACCTTGCAGGCAAAACCAAGACCATCTTTTTTTTTTTTTTTTTGGCAATGGCTGCCATTTGCAATGTAGACACGGGTGTGAACTTCAGTTTATGGAGCTAATCTGAATCCTATTCGTTTCTCTTCTGTAGTGGGTAACAACAGCTTGCTTTCCACATGAAGAATATAGGAAGTATGTTCTTAGAAAAACAAAATATTATGTGAGGAGTTTGTGAGCTCCAGCCTCTCAACAGCAGAGTCTACATTTTCAGGACTCTTTTTGTTATATAAAAGTAACTGCCTTTATTGCTAGAAAATTTTTTTGGAGGTCACTTTGTTCTTTATTTTACTGTGATCAATAGCAAGCCATATGTAACTGATAGCAAACTAGGAAAGGTTTATTTATGGGCTGTCCTCTCATTAAGACTGATATCATATAACCAATTTTATAAAAGAAAACTTCCAGTGAGCTTATTGGCTGTGATTAGATTAATGCATGTCATACATGTCAGATTGTTTACCTTACTTACATTAATCAAATGTTTTTCCCACAGACATAAAAAAGAGTTTTTCTCTGATTTTTTTTTTTAAGACACAAATTTTGTTATTAACTCCTCTTTGGTAAGGTGAGACAGTATGATTAGTTGCTTGCTTCTTTTTTTCTTTTTTTTTTTTTTTCTCCTTGTTTTTCCTTTCTTACTTCTAGAACATGTGATTCTCTGTCTGGAAAAGCAACAGTATGCTTTATGATTGTTTTAATTATTGCCAGTTGAAATTTGTGTCCAGGTGATACCTAAAATACTCTTCTTTAGAAATGTATTCAGAATTATTCCTATAAACACAAGTTTTTATATAGATAATTACAATCCACAACGTTGATATTTCTTGTGCAGAATTTGGCTATGGTGTTAGCAAACTCTCCAGTGTCTGTTTTCATTCTGACAGTGGTTGAAAAACTTTGGTTTGTTCTTTCTATATGTTTAGACATGATGATAAATATTTGTCAACAGTTTTGTTTATTGCACCAACCCAGGAACAGAAGGAAAACTTTTCAAACAAAATTGCTATGACTTTCATCTAGTACATATGAACGTCTTCTTTTCCTCAGAAACATCCACATATCACTGTCAACATCTCATCCTCCCTCAGCAGTCAAAATATGCTTTCAAAATAAGTGCCACCTACCCTTAACGTACTCCAGTATAACATGTAAACATCCACACTCTTTTTGTACTCCTCCCATGCTGGGTGATTCCAACAGAAATATAGGTAGATAGCTCTCTTTCTCTTTCAATTACATAGTGTGTTGCTTTGAAAACAAAACCAATTTTAGTATCAAGGGATATTTTCAAGTTCTTTTTTTTCTCATGTTTTTCCTGCCTTGAGTCTGCTGCTAGATTCTTCAGTTGCCATGGTGAGTAGGGGTGTAGGCAGTTCTTCTAGTCAGGGAAAAAAATAAAAATCATGAAATGAATGCTAATGCAAGCATGTTATAATCCCATCTGGTTCATAAATAAATATCATTCCACACCAGGCTTTCATGGGGCAACACAGGAAAAGCTCATAAAATTAGGCGCCCATCTTGAAATAAATTCTTCACTTCTTTTGTACTTAAGAGAAACATACAGAACAATCCTCTGGTTCAAGACAGTGGGTAATTAAAACTCTTGAATCCTAATCCTGCTCTAGGAGTGTCAGTTTTTTGGTGAGTGAGACAAGTGGGTAAAATGCAAGCACTGTATTGAGGAGAATGATTCTTAGGATGCAGTAGCATCTTTGGAAATCTCAGAAGTGCCTGGTCTACTTTGTACTTTCACAAAGTTGAGAAGCTTTCTGTTGGGGTATAGGTTACCCTTAAAGCAGATTGTTAGGTAACTGTGCATTAGTATGTAAAAACCTCATAAGTAATGTTGCCCATTAAAAAATGTTGTATACAAACATTTATACTTTTTAATTTCATTGTTTTTTATTAGCCTCTAAAATGTGGCAATTTTCCATCCAAGAGGCATAAACCTCCCAAACTGTGTTTCAAATAATGTATTTTATTCATTTTTTTTTTCTGTTCTTTTCTGTGTCTTTTGTTGTTGTTTGTCTTGTTTTGTTTCATTTTTATTTTATTTTATTTTTTAATAATGGAAAGTGGGTAGGATTTTGGAAGCTTAAAAATTTTTCAAAAAACACTTCTTTTCCCCTCAAGAAATAATTTCTCTAGGAACACAGTTTATTAACCTGTACCAATAAAGGAGTCAGAAATTTTCATAGTTAATCAAAAATACTGGGAAAAGTTTGCTGTGATTTTAAGCCAGTGAGTATATCCTCTGTCTTTCTCTCGGAAACACCTTGCAGTGTTCAGTTTTCTGACTGGTAGGGGTGGCTCTGGGGATAGCTGATGTGCCGTCTCTTTGCAACTACCCTTACTACCTGAACACTGCAGTGAGTACCAGCTCCTTGTTACATTTCTGCACTTTGTAGACATTATAAGCTAAGCTTTTTTCCATTTTTTGCTTCTCTTAAAATGTTGCATTAATAATCTAGTGAGTGAGGGTGCCTGTGAGGGCCTGCTAAGGTCCTCTCTGGGTTTGTTATGTATACAAAACTCTTTCCAGATAAATAAGTTGACTTTATGTGGTGGTCACCTTCAGTACACAAGAATTAGAGAATCCTACAATCATTAAGGCTGTAAAAGACCTCTAAGATGGTCTAATGGTACCAACCCCAGCCCATTAGTACCATGCCCACTAGTGATGTCTCACAGTGTCACATCAACGTTTCTTGAACATCTCCAGGCATGGTGACTTCACCGCCTCCCTGGGCAGCCTGTACCAATGCCTCATTAGTTATGTCAGTGTGACTAGAAGATCAAAAAATATAATTTAAATTGCTTGACTACCAGAAAATGAAAAGGAGATGTTGACTCTGAGGTCAATAATGTAGTACCCCATTTATTACTAGTTACAAAAGTTATTGTGAGGTATAATTAATATCTATAAAGTACCTCAAAATGCTGTGTTACACAAATGCCAAACATTACCGTTATTGACTTGGAGTCCCTTAAGAGCTGTAAGAAACTAGCGACTCTCTTAGATTTAATTTAGAGATGGTGATCCTGTAGATTACTGATATTAAATCAATATCTCATTGTAGGAACAGCAGTATGTTCTCTCTCACCATGTTACTTATGTGTTTAATAGTGGAAATGTCTCGAGTTGGATGAAATTTTACTTATGGAAGTTTGTGGAATTTTAATTTCTGATTCTGGGAATATCTATAACATTATTTTATTTTATTTTATTTTATTTTATTTTATTTTATTTTATTTTATTTTATTTTTAATAATTGGAAACTCAGTCTTCATTTAAGAACTGATGATGAATGAACCAGAAAGGAGTATTTTCATTGGTGATGGTTTTGAAAATAAGAAGTTAGATTTGTAATAGGGAGGGAAAAAAAGTGATGTAAAGTATATTTTAAAAGAAAAGAGGCTAAGATTTGGTGTGAACTTTTGAATTTCCTGAAAGTTAAAAATATTTGCTAGAAATGTCTACTTCTTACAAGTTAAAAGTATGAAGATAATTTTTCAAAGAAAAGAGAAATATTAGTTTGTCTTGTATGCGTTTAAGAGTGAGATAAAGGGAAGGTAAAGGAAAACAGTTCCTCTCCAAATGTAACCTTGGATTTATATAGTCTTAAACAAACAGATGATGTTTCAAAACTTCTTGCCACCAGCAGGGAAATGAGCCACAGAAGGCCATGAAGTCACCTTCTGCATGCAAAACCTTCTTTAAATTGAAGATGAGACATAAAAATTGCTCACTGCACTTATCCCTATAAATCTCATTATAACTGAATACTGTAGGAACAATGCTGTAGGCAAGGTCTAGATCTTAAAATAAATATTGCACTTTTTTCTAGGTTTTAAAATACATTTCTTAGGAGTTTATATCATATGCTTAGAGATAGGAAACAATTTCACTTGACTAATGCATCCTATCACAGCTAAACTGAACCATCAAATTGCTGAACATGAGAAATACTCGAAGTTATCTCTTAATAATGTTTCTACACTGGAGGCTCCAAAACAAAAACTTAAAGGAAAAATCAAGCCGAGGAAATTCTCAATAATCAGAATAATATCTACATCTTAAAAAAAAAAAAAATCTGATTTTTTCCCCAATTTGACACAAGCAAGACATTTTCTTCGTAGGTGTATTTTCATTACAATCAAGACGATATTAGTATCTCTTATGTTTAGAAAAAAAAAATAATAAAAAATTGAGGAATCATAGTTTCCAGTAAAAGCCCACTAAATTCTTCCTTTAGAAGTTATCCTTCTTCCTCAATTATTTTAAATATAAACTCTTTGGGATACTATAGAAGTCATGCATGTTCTATTCAGCCAACAGCAGGTTAAAATTAATCTAGGTGTTTCAGATAACCTCTTGCATTCTTTTTACCAAAGCAATTGTTACCATTATGCAGAATAGATGAGTAATAATACTATATTCACAGCAAATGTTCAAGTCAAACTATGCAGCCCCAGGCATTTCTAGAGATAGAATAAACTGTTTCCCTGTATTATCATCTTTATGTTCCCCCTTTCTCAAAGACAGATACCCACAGATCTATAGCAATCACAAAATAGCATCACAAATATAAGTTCTTATTAAAAGTAAAATCAAAATGTGTTAAATAATATCAAACATTCTTATTTTCATTAATAGTGCTATGATTCTATGACTCCATGAAGGCCAAGTATAGATATGTAGCCTCTGTAGGACTCTACTTTCCTCTCTTTTTTTCAGACTACTTGATGTTCTGGACTGGGCGAACAAACGAGGTAGAAAATGAGTCTGTAAGTCTCTCATTTGCTTATGAAGTAAGAAGCACGATCAAAGTTGAGAAAACATGGTTACAGCTGCTTCAGTGGCAAGTGAACTTTACAGAATGAAGGGCAGATCTTAGGCCTGAAGAACTTCACTTCATACAAAGTGAAACATTAACTGTACCAGAAGAAAGTGGATTTAGGGAAATCTTAACCTTCCTTCATTTCTTCCATCTTTCCTTCCTTTTTTAATTCCTTCCTCCCTTCCTTCTTTCCTTTCTTTTGTCTTTCCTCCCTTCAGCTTGCTATTCCAACATAAATAATTACAGTAATCCACAAAAAGGAGGAAATGACCATCCTGGAGTAATGGAGTTGTTAGTCTATTGTATCAAGAATCTCTTGAGTGTGTAAAAAAGCAAGTTCACCTAGCACTGTGAGAGGATTCACATGATTGAAATTGTAAATGGTCATACAAATGTTTCCAACATGAATAATCAGTGGGAGTTTAGAGGGAAAGGGAGCATCTGACAGGCAAACAGGCAGCCCATAGCTCTGGTAGCTAGCTTCTATGAGTATCGCTCTTCAGAGCCTAATTTTTATGTTGTACTGAGGAAGGTTATTTGCCTAATTTGAATTTTGAGTTAGTGGTAGATAGGTTCTGACATATTGAGCTTAAGTATTTCATGTAGATTAAGTTCAAAATAGTTGCTGTTATGTCTTGTTGCTATTTAACACATTAATTTGCTCATTGAACTCATACTTCACCACAGTATATCGGAGGTTTAAATAGTACTTTAAAGAAAGATCCGCTTTTAGAGGCTTTTGTCATGCTTTCTCATTAAGCATCTAAGATAGGAGAATTCTTGTATTACAAGGAATCTTAGAGTAGGTCAACTCTTTATTTTCTTCTCAGTTAGAGATTAGCTTAAACTGAAGATGTATCAAAATGTCACGACTTAGGCCAAAATCTATGCCCATCATGTAATTAGGGAGAGTCTATATGTCAAATAAATTTATGTTCTCTTCAAGTAGAATCAGCAGTACTCAGTGAAAAACAGAAGAGTTTCTTCCCTAAGTTAATATGAGAAAGTTAATATAATCTTCATCTTTTCATCAAAGAAAATCCTAGAAATACTTAAATGTCAGTTACTACTTACTTGATCTTGGAGGAGAAGTTTTCAACAGATGGTGGCCAAAAGTTTCTTAAAGACTGATATCTTATGAGCATCCATTTTACAAGTGAAGTTTGGGTCAACTAAGGTGACATAGTTTTCCAGCACTGGAAATATTTCAATATGGCAATCCAACTTTTGAAAATGTTAAAATTCCAAATGCAATACCCAAATCTGAGGCACGATAAATCAGTACTATTTCCGTCACAAGATTTTGCAGGTGTCAAGGCATCTGTTTATAATGTATATACAAGATAACACTTTTTAGCAGAATATTACCCTCTAGTAGTGTGCTGTATATTTAGATTTTCTAAGGGCCCTCAATATTTGTAAGGGTTTGTATGAGTCCATCCTGACCCAACATAGCTTGTGAGATGTTGTAAGACGCTATGTCTAAAGTCAGTTTCTTTTCAAAAATTTAGAATAATAAACAAAATGCCAGAGAGAGTCTGCCATGTAAAAAAAGGATTATAAAATAAAAATGAGCATCAAATGGCCAAAGGTCAGAATATATATATATATATATATATATATATATATATATATATAAAAATTAGAATCTCACAGTCATTTGTGATTTATTTAATCATCTATGCTTCCAAGGAAGGCAATCACAATGTGGATAATAAAGGAAGACGAAGGTGTATCTACAATATCTCATGATAAGAATAGCCTTTGTATGTAGCTTCTTTGAGCCTTTATGAAAATTCTACTTCATTAGGAACATTTATGTAATAGAAAATGACAATAAATTTAAAGTACAATACTTACATTTACACATCCTAGGATTTGTGGAAGTGCTGTTAGCAGACAAGTCATTTAATCATTTAATACATCCTGCTAGACAGTGAGAATTAGGTGCCTTATTAATTTAGGTATTTTGTAAATGTCACTGAGTTAGAATACCTGAAGAATTCCATAAAGTCTCTGATAGTGTGAACAAGAACTATAAAGCATCTTTATTAATTGGATCTACCAACTTATTTGAACTGCAGTTAGAGTTAATCTTAGAAATTGTTTAATATGTTCTGATGTGTCAAACAAGACATGTAGAAAGACAGTAAGATGCACGTGTTGTGCTTTGAAATTACAAAGTCTTCCTTGGCAAAAAGTAATGTGTACAGACCTCAAGGATGAAGAATCAGGCACCTAGTGAAAAGTGAGAGTGAAGTCATCCTTCAAAACTCAGTTCATGAAATAGCCAGTTGTTTGCTTCAAAACCACGTATCTTATTAACTGTATGTCACGGAGTTAACTAGATAATGTATGCCCATGACAGGGGATCAGTAGGCCTCTGGCCCCACAAAATGGGAAAGAAAAGGGAAAAGAAATAGGGAGATGGGAGCTGGGCTCAAGGAAGGAAAACAAACAGCAGCAACAATCTATGGAAGAAAACTTATTTTACTATGATATCGGAATGCAAGATGACCCAATATAATATGGTCTAATTGAAATTGACACTAATAAATCAAATTAAACAGGAGAGAGAGAGAGAGTTCCCGAGACTGAGTCAAAACTGAAAAGCTTGGTACGGCTAGGAAAACACCCTCCAGCACCCACTGCAAGACACTAAGAGAGACTGCCCCACCCAGAAGGGCCAGATCCCGTGGCTTCTGTAATGTATAGGGATAGGTACCTGGAATTGGAGCCTTAATACTTTAACTCCCAGTGCACTACATGATGTTATGATGTTATGATACCGAAAACCAAAAAAACACAAAACCATGACAGTGTAGAAATCCTTTCAAGAAATTGATTTCATTAAATGAAACAAATACAATGGTTGAGTTCTGATCTTTCCCCCTTCTAGTTAATAATCCATCCAAGTAGGAATGTCCTGAGGCATTCCCCTCAACAATTTATTGTGAGTAAATGTTTCTATAAATGAATATTCAATTAGATAAGAGAAGCCTAAAGCAGGACAGGAACACTTTATACTTGACAAAGTACATGCCACATATTCTTTGGAAATAAGATTTTTGATTATTAGCTTTATCTTTTAGAATATAAGTGATGTAGGGGCTTAGATCTGCTAGAATTACAGGGAAAAAGCAGATGAAACTTGATACATGTGGCTGCAAAATGAGATGCTGTTTGAGCTAGTAGGCAATTGCAGGATACATGACAATGTTCAACAGAAGTTAAAGTATTAATCACCATGTTTTACTTTCTGTGGTGAAGTATTTAGGAGTTATTTGAATGATAAGGCTTGACAGCTCATGTAAGTTGTTTTCATTACACTGAAGCTACAGAAATATTGTGGCCAGGCTGCTTCAGAGAGAATAAATTGCTAGCTTTTGTGTAAGGCCTTGATGCTTAGGGGAGGAAAAAAAAAAAAAAAAAGACCTAGGAGATACTTATAGGTCATTACATGAAGGCTGCTTGGCTAATAACCAGGACTAAAATGTCCAAGACTGTTCTTCAGGGATGGGTTTTTCCCTGAAGGGGGCATATTAACCTTATCACAACTCCTGATTAGCAGCTAGCGTATTTTAAATTAAGAGATTTTCTTGGTGAAGATTAAAATGGAAGTTTCAAGACATGGAGAAGTGTGCTGTTGAAAAAGCCAAGCCTAGAAGACATTCAGGAAATTAGTTATTTCTCCTGGGGTTTGAAACTTAATTTTGGATTCCTAATAAAGATAGGAAATAAGTCTTTCCACCAAGTCAAACCAAGCCATCTTTACAAGTCCTGATATTAAAAAGAATAATTGTTTTTTGATTCTTATTAAAGTTATTCATTGTGCTGTTTCAATTAGTATGATTCTTTTACTGTATTTCTATTACATACTCTTAAAATGCTTATTTACATACAAGTTGCAAATTGAGTTATGAGAGATTTTCAAAATCATTAATAGCCATTAGGAATATGATTTCACATATAGATGGTGATAACAAGGCCTTGAAAATCCTCTCAGTGACCTATCAGGTCCCTTCCATAAGCAATTTATACTGAATAACATTTCCCTGTGAGAGTTGGATTATCTTACTGGAACGTTAGTTTAAAACATCACAAGTCCCATTTGAATTCTTATTTCCCTGGAAAATTCTGTAACTTTTAGGACACAAAACTGAACTTTTTCTCTGGCCTTTGCAAAAGAATTTCAAATGGATAGGAAATTTTCAAAAATAGCATTCATTTTAGGCACTCTGGAAATACAGGTAGGTCAATATCTGGCTTTGTGAACCTCGCTCCCTCCAATTTATAGGAGGGAGAGGAGGTTCTTTGATATATGTACACAGCATGAAATTAAGAAACAACAGTTCAAATGTTGCTCTGACCGGTTCATTACAAATCCTAATCAGGGAGATGGGGAAGGGAAGGACGGGACTATTATGAATTAGGGTGATGGGAAAGGGAAGGAAGGCAGTAGAAGAGATAGGAAATAAGCAAGAATTGTGTAAAGCGGGGATAGTCACCACCAGGATCCAGCAGCGGTCCTGTTGCACGATGTTCCAATGGTTGGAAGCAAAAGTGCAGAGCAGCAGCAGCATGGTTGGCCTTGGGCAGCAAGCAAGTAGCAGGAAGAAGCAGCAGGGCAAGTCCGGGAGGAAGCAGCAGGACTCAGGTAGCAGGCCCAGGAGAGTCTGTCAGCACACGGGCATTCCATAGCGAGGGATCTGATGGCAGACACCTTTGTTTTTGTTCAGCATGCAAGTTTCATCAGGTCGTGAGGAATCTGTTGTCAGAAACCTTTCAGGAAAGAGCAGCAGTAGTGGCATGGCCAACCTTAGGCAGCAGAAGGTGCAGCAACAAAGTAGGTCCAGGAGGAAGAGGGGCAGGACGTGAGGGTTCTCATGTCTGAAAATCCCTCTCTTTTTCATGAGGAATCTATTGTCAGAAACCTTAACTTCATTGTTGGAGGTCCTCTTTCTATCCTTCTTTTTCTGCCAGCATTGCATTTCTGGTTGATGGGGTAAGGGTCATATGCAGCACCCCCTGAGATGGCCATCAAGATAAGCCCACACAAAAGACTACTTCCCAGCCATTGGTCAGCAGCTTATCTCTCTCTGGTTGCCCCTGGCCTTGTCCATTGGTGTCCCTCAGACAGAGGATTTCACAAACCTGTAAAGGACTTGCTTGGACTTGTTCCTCAGCAAGCTTTGGGGTAATGGCATAAAAGAATAATCTCTTACAGCACCCCGTGACTCAAAGATTGCTTAAAAATGGGACACAGATGATCCATGCCGGTGAGAAAAAGGTAGCAGGCATAAGGGTGAAGGGGGGGGGGGGGGGGGGGCAGGGAATCAAATGTTTCACACAATCGAAGATTTTTCAGACTTGTTTACACATGTTGCCCTGATGTGCTGGACTTGTCCTCAGTTGGAGTAGTAACAAAGTAAATAGTGGATACAGCATCTTGAATAAAACATGAACCATACAAGAAACAAACATAAGAGTTGCACTCAATATCAACTTGCCACAAGCACCATCCAGTGATTCTTCAGAAGTGGTGACACGAATGTTATGTAATGAGTAGAAGGGAGAAAAGTGACAATCATACATTTAATAATAATAATATGACTGATGAATAGTCATATGGTGGCAAGACTGAGGAAATTCTGTGCCCTCCCATAAAAAGAAACATTGACACTGAAGGGACTTTAGGGTAAGAAGTCTAAGTACTGATGCCTGTTCAGCACGCAGTCATTATTTCCCTGTCCTTGAGATGATGATGGATAACACATAGCTGACAAGTAGGGTTCCAATATTCCAGACAACTCAGGACATGCTTATTTATACATGACAAAAAGTTCCTCTGAGTCTTTTCAAGTCTCCAAACTTTAATTTGCCTGCAAATCCATTATTACGAATAGTTAAATAATTGAAGAAAAAAATCCATCTGTATAACTCAGATGCCCAAATTAGGACAGATTGTTACAAGAGACATAGTTCTCTGCTAGGCAGCTGCATTGTTACTTCTCTAATGTCATTATAAGCATCTAATTGATTTTAATTTAAACCAAATTTTGATAGAACTAGATCACTAAAAATGAACAGAATTTTAACATATGAAGGAGAAATCTTGTTGTTTTTTTTTTCTTTTTTTCCCCCTGCAGTTGTTGGGATTTTTATCTTATCACAACTTTTGTGAAAAAAAGAAGATTGAAATTAATCATGTTTCTGGCATTTTATTTGACATTGATTGAATAAAAAGAAGATTGAAAAATTGCAGATGAATTTTGAGAAAAAAGCCATGAAATATTTTGAATAAATATCATTTTACTTTGTCTATCACATCCTGTCAGCCTGTCTTATTCTTCTCTGTTTTGTAAGCTTGTTTTCTACATCTGATAAACGGAATAATGTATACTGCCTAAAGAATTACCAGAAAGTCTTGTGGAATTTATCAGAGACAGACAGCTCTGGAGAAGCAAAAGGAACTTAAATGTAAAACCCTCCAATTATTGTCAAATAACTGAAAGTTAGGATTTTGTTGTTTCCAACATAAATTTCTCTCAAATATTTAAATTATAGTCATGAAATTAAATTGGAAAATGACCCAAAGTTTCATGATTTACTGTGACATTCTGGAAATTTTTCTCCAAACAAAATAATTGTTTAGTGTAATTGTCTCACAGTTTATGTGGGATCCAAATAAGCAATTATTTTTTTTCTCTAAGATCTTTGCTTTCTCCCCTCTCAAGAGTAAGGTAGAAAGTATGTTAGACCATTTATTATTGTGATATTTTGAAGAAATCAAAATGTGAATGTTAAATCTAATCCAGGTAATAAGACAGACATCTTACACATTAAGAAAATAAAGTGGTAGGAATTAAGAATTCATGTCTTGTAAAGTAAGACAAATTTAACAGGACAAATGGCAAGGTTTACCTTAAATTTCAGTTTGAATTTAATTCTGCTGTACATTCCCTTTCATATCTTTTAAAAAGATTTTTGTACTGACATTATTAGCTATCATATAGAATTCCATACATTAAAACACTTCAGTGCTTCATGTAAGAAACAGCAATAATTCAATTTACTTATATATATATTTTTTAAAAAAGTATTGTACATTGGAGTTGATCCCTTTCTTTTCCTTAACTTTTTCATGACTACCACTGGGCACAGTTTCCTTTAAAATTACAGGAAGCATAAGTGAAACACACAAAAATCCTTCTGATGTTGAAATGTGGATAGAGCACTTTTAGTTGGTGTTTTATTCTTTTGAAAAGTCATTTTTCACTCCTGATTCATTGTCACTGACATTGTTATAGTCTTCCCCCTGTCCTACAGTGCAACATTTCTAAGGAGTGTGGTCATGAATTGCTTAATAAAACAAAATTTACTTAGACTACTGAAGAACACAGAAATAAAACTTCCTTAAGCATGCTCTGCTTGTATAGCTAACATTAGCTAAAATAGGCTATACTGATTTTATAGTATACAAATTTATAGTATACAAATATAAGCAAACTAAGAATAAAACTAATTTCATTTGCTTCTTCTTTTCAAGTTTTATGTCAGTGTAAAATATCTGCATATATTTAAATCACTGAAAGCTAACTTATAATTAATGGACAGAAATAAACACAAAGTGTGATTCATTTGAGAATCCAATGTAATCTACTGTTAATTCCTACATTTCTGTTAATCTACTGTTAATTCCTAATTTCCCTGCAGTAACTATGACAAAGCTGAAAAGTGATCTGCAAGGTAGTAACATGTATTTGATCAGATGAAACTGGAGTCAGCCCTCTCAAATTTAAATGTCTAAGCAAAATAAATAAATAAATAAATAAATAAATAAATAAAATCTAGCCTGTTTTGATAAAAGTCAGAAATCATAATGACCTTTTAATCATTTAAATTAGTTAAAATAACAGCTTGTTTTTGGCATCATGTGGATTTCATTATTTGCTTAGATTTCTCATTCATATGACTGAAAACAAAGTGAGAAATATATGCATATAACTCCTTTTTTGGAGTGCAAGAATGAATAAACATCTTAGGTATATATTTATTCATAACAATTACTTAGTTTAATTACCGCTCAAAACCATAAACTTTAGCAAGAATAAATTTACTTCAGCATGTTTAACATGATTCTTTGCAATAGCTGAAGTCAATCATCCTGACCCTTTCAAAGAATGTGCGCCACTTGTTACATTCATAACAGAATCTGTCAAACAGTTAACTAAAAAAAACAAACATAACCATGTCATTCATGACATCATTCTAATTCCAGCTCATCTTTTCCCCAAGATGTTATAAGTTGCTAGAACTTTTTTTTTCATTGTTGTTAAATTGCAAATTTTTTGTATATTATGAAAAGCATGCTGCTAGTTTTCATTTCAGCTTCATAAAAACAATGCAGTATTATGGGCTTTTCTCCTTTAGATCTTGGAATTTTAGTTGGATTGAAAGCTGGCTCTCATAAATGGCATAATTCTGAACAGCTAATTTCCTTTACTACTTCTTCCCTTAAAAAAATCGTTCACCCATAAAAACTGTGGAGATTTTTCACCTATGTAAAATTTTAATTTCAGTGAAAGAACCAGCAAAAATAGAAAGTTATTGAATATGATTGAATACATATTTGAAGGTATTATTAGAGGAGTTCCAGAAGTTAAATGAAACCAAAATGAGAGCTGATACTTGACAAGTAGAGATGCTGTACATTCTCAGAATAATGAGGTGTGCAGAAAAGGAGATGAATCTATCAGGATAATGGCCTAGCTGGATAAAATATAAGAAAGTTATAGAATGCATGGGGGACACTAGTGTTATGGAAGGGCTATGAATTTCAGCTAATTCTGATGTAACATCCCTCGTTAAAAAAATATTTTGTGTAATACAGCTGACCATGACTAAAATAAAACTGATTAAAAAAAAAATATATATATATATATATTATCAATCCTGAGGAAATTTTATTTACAGATCTTAAATAAGGAGGAAAGTAAAGATTAAATAATATTTAATTAAAAAAAAAGGGATGAAGATATCTATTTTCATAGAAAGAGTAGAAACTTATTTTCTATTAGGATTTTGCAGAGGAAAAGACCTTCATCGAAGTAACCTTCCTTCCCTGCACTTTCACAAATTGTTTTTCCATCTCATCCTTCAAACAGCACTCAAAAGAAGTAACTGTTCAGAAAGTCTAGTAAATCTAAAGGGAGAATGTGGTTTCTTTTTATACTTTGGTTGAAAAGTTTGTGGAATTAAACTAAATTGGCTTTGTTACAAACACAGCTCAGTCAAATTGATGATATTTAATGAGTTTTATGTACCTACATATGTAGATTTTTAATATTGAGTATCTGCTAATGTTCTCCTTCCAAAATGCCTACACTGTGGTGGAGGATACAGGGAAAGTCTCCAAGATGGCTAGGAGAAAGTAAATTAATTGAAAACAAATAAGTATCGGTTAGAAAAGATTTTTAATAGACACACCTGTTATGGAGTTATTTCTTCTTCAGTCTTACACTTCAGCTACCCATATCTACTTGTTCATTTACTTTTAATTGTACAAAGTGTTCACTTCTCTTTGTGTGTAAGCCCAACTACAGCAACATTAAAATATACCTGTCTATTTTCACCAACACATTTTACAATTAGTCACATCTTTTTATTGAATGCATTAGTCTTCAAATTCTTCCTTCAAACTCTTCTTCCTTATACTTGTCAAAAGTGGTTCAGTGTAAAGTAGTCAGGATATTCAGAACCAACCAACAAACAAACAAGAAAATCATCAGTACTACTGAGAACCTAAATTATCTCCTTGAAAAAGACAGCAAATATGTGTTATTTAATTAGCAGTATTAAATTGCCGTTTAATGTAACTCAGCTTTTTGGAAAAGTGTGAAAGAGTGGGGACAGTTTTCTGAGATCAGCTCAGAAGACAAATACAATATGTGATGACACCAGGCAAGGAGTATAATGACCAACACTGTTTTTCAGGTCAAAGCAATGAGTTTTTAGGTTTAGGTTGAAAATCAGGAAAAACTTTACAGAAAAAGGTTGTTAAGCACTGGAATAGACTCCCCAGGGAGGTGGTTGAGTCACCATCCCTGAATGCCTTTAAAAACCATTTGGACATGATGCTCAGGGACATGCTTTAGTGGAGAGTCATTAGAGTGAAGGTAGGTAGTACTGTTAGGTTGTGATTGTACTTGATGATCTTTAAGGTCTTTCCCAATCTGAGCAATTCTATGATTCCATGATTCACAGAGAGGGAATTGCCAGGCAAAGTCAAGAAAACAGCAGCTGCCAGGTAGCCAGTCTGCATCTCAGAAACTACATTCCACATTACCACCCGGACCATGCATGCTGAAAGCACCACCACTGTAGCTTTCCCATGATCAGGCCTCCTGAATTAGGCTGTCCTTAACAGCTCCCAGGCATGGCATCAGGTAGTTCGACTGACTATTGAGGCCATGGCACCACCTTTAAAAATGACACTGTGCATCACAGTTACATGGCAATACATTTCTTGCATGCATTTCTTGAAGCAAAAAGGGCAGCTAGAACCAATCACTCCTGAATACTCTAAGTACCACTTTGAGAACACAGCTGCTGCTATAACCTGTTCTGTGTACCCACTCTCTCTCCTCACACATTTTGTGTAACCCCATTTCACAATCTTGACACAACCACAGGGTCACATTACTGTTCTGCAAGAGCTGGTTGTGGGTCCTTCTGTGACTGCAGCTGTAGGAGAAATATCTCCAGGCAAAAAGCTAAAAGTGAGACCTGCCACTCATACAAAGTGACACGCTGGATGCTCCGGACTCTCTTCCTTTCTAGGAAGGTGATCATGGCAGGGAGGGGAGCGGCTTAATCGTAGAGAATGAATGAGAACATCTTAGAAAGATATTAGATTCCACTTCTGCTAGTGCACTCTTGAACCTCAAAGACAGACTCAACTCACTGAGAAAACTGTCAGAGGTATCTCCTTACCGACTGCTTCTAAGTAAGTGCCTAGCACTGTCCTGATGCCATCTCCATATCATTTGCCTTGACTGGGGTGCAAGATACCATATATTGCCCCTCCTATTACTTTTCATTTATTTTTCAAATTCTGGGTGGATTTATTGTATTGTATTGCTTTTTCCTCCTTTATATATATATATATATTTTAATAAAAGTTCATAGTTTGGATTTGCATTTAATCATTTGTTAAAACTGAAGTTGATCTCTGATGAGATGTCTCAGATGTCTCAGTAGAGGTGGTAAAGATACAGAGTTCAGTTATAGGCTTATTGTTGGAAGGAGAAAGGAGAGAATAGCCAAGAGTCTTGGTGATAACTGTGGTCTTCATGTTAAATATCTGTAGCAGAGGGAGAATAGATGCCATTATTTCCTTCTGCGTCAAATGTGGAATAAAGTGGAGACAAAAACAAAATTTACAGTTAAAGAACAACGCCCAAGCCATGATTCTGTAGTACTCAGGAAAATGAGGACTGGGAAAGTGTTGTCAGGAAAGTTCTCTGAAGAAAAGACTTGGAAAAAGCAGCAGAAAAACTAGTAACCGTCAATGAAGCATGCAAGAAGCATGGGATAAGGGAAAGGAATCATCAGATCTGCCTTTTGGTGACTGTTGGAGGAAGACTGAAAGGCCTTGTTGCATTACTTCTTGACTACTGTTGTGAAGCTGTACCCTGATCAGATGTCTACATGTACTTTTCCGTCTCACTGTCACTCATTCTTGGAATTAATGTAACAGATAAAGTTCTTCAGCTCTGAAGCATCTGAACGATCTTGTTTGTAATGCATTCTGTCAGAGTGGCTTGTAAGCATCCTTGGGCATAAAGCAGACCAACAGTTGATAGTCCAATTAGCAATAAGAACCATGTTGTCCACTTTGTCTCTCAGAAGTAAGTGTTCCTCTGTAAGATGGCTGACTTCATACTCCCCCAAGGCCTATCAGGACTGAATTGAGTAGAGGTTTTCCTAAAGTGATTTCAAAACTCTGCTGTAATGAGTAGGTAACCTCTGCCATGGTGAAACTGAAATATGGGCTACACTTAGGCCAATATCTCAACTAGGTCTTGCCCTTACTCCCTCATCATTGGGAAAGCAAATACCTTGAGATTCTTGGCCTAATGGTATTCACTGGCTGTCCTGGTTTCAGCTGAGATGGTATTAACAGTACACCAATGTTTTTGTTGTTGCTGAGTAACAAGATACCACAGACTTCTGACATAGAATACATGATGAATACAACCTCTACATCAATACATTATTGGCTGTGAAGTGTGAGATATTTCACTAGCTTGTATATAAACAGTAAAGACCATGATAAAACCAAAACTTGGCTTGAATATTTTTGGGTGGGACCACTTTCCAGCAAACTGTCCTGAAAGCAGTGGCAACCTTATTTTCTTCTTTCTCACTCACACTCTCATTTTCAATAGTGATAGGATGAGAGATAATGGTTTCAAGTTAGGGCAAAGAAGGTTCAGGCCAGATGTTAGGAAAAATTTAATCTCCAAAAGAGTGGTAATGCATTGGAACAGGATGTCCTGGGAGGTGATGGAGTCACTTTCCCTGGATGTGTTCAAGTAACATGTAGACATGGCATTGATGGACATGGCTAGTGGGTATGGTGGAGATGGGCTGGTAGTTAGACTAGGTGATTCTAGTGGTCTTTTCTAACCTTTATGATCCTATGACTTCCTCTAGAATATGGCCACAGATATGAGAGTAAAAAGGGGTACCAGTATGAAAAGCTTTTCATGGAAGAAAAGGTTATAAGAGTGTCTAAGTACATTCAGAAACTCTGTCACTAAGTCCAGCATGTACTAAAGGTGACATCATCATAATTTGAGTTGGAAACTTGAATTATCATATCTATTCCTGCCACAGATTTGATAATCATTACTATCCTCTTATCTCTGAGATAGATTTCCAATTGACATTTTTCTGTATGCTATGGATAACATAAAAAATGGCTATTCCTGTTCCATTGCTGGAACAGGCTGCCCAGAGAGGTTGCAGATGCCCCATCCCTGGAGGTGTTCAAAGTCAGACTGGATGGGGCCCTGGGCAGCCTAATCTAGTACTGAATGTGGAGATTGGTGTCCCTGCCTGTGGCAGGGGGGTTGGAGATTCATGATCCCTGAGGTCCCTTCCAACCCTGGCCATTCTGTGATTCTGTAATTCTGTGACAGTTATGTGCCCAGAACCAGACTTGGCCACTGAGTGAGGAAGAACGACCCCATTATATCATGGCAGCAGGGAGTGGAGTTTGGATGTCAATCAGTAGGTGGCAAGTAGTTGTATTGTAGATGTATGTATAACTATATACATATAGAAATGTATAATCTTCACTTTTTTTTTTTTTCCTCTCTTTTCCTTTTCTTAGAATGTAGGGTGTTTCAAAAGTAATACCTCCTATTTATTTCCATGCAAAATATGACAGTACAATTACACTATGTCATAAAGTAAATTTGGAGCTACAAAACACTTTTTTTCAGCAGTCACCACCATTAACTATGCATTTTTGCCAGTGACAAATAAGTCTGCATACCATGCTTGTAAAAATCTGCACCAACTGAGCTAACTCACAGTTGCTACTGTTGAAGTGCACCACTCCTCCAGAAAGAGGTGGCAACTCATTTCTTCACTGGGATGAACTTTGAAGATGGCCAGAGCTCACTGAAAAGAATGAACATGGCGCGTGGATGTTCTATACCCACCACAGACAAGTCTCTCTGCTGCCCTACAGCAGATGCCAAATATCCATGCTTTCATATTTAATTTTTTAAAATAGAATTAGTCAGTGAAATATGTACATGGTGTAGTTAGACTAAATCAAGATTGTTTTAGTAACAGGGCTAGTGAAAGAAGAGAGTAGAGAGCATAAATCATGTCATAGCTGTTTTCCAGAGTAGGGAATCTCTTATTATGATTCTTGGTTAAGAAAAGTGACAAAAAGGAGCTGTTAAGACAGGGATTACAACTACTCCTGACTTATGTGGACTTTATTTAGTAATTTGTACTTCTTAAAGTACTGCAAGATGTTCTATTTAGCCATACAGGCCATGTAAACGTTTTTACTCACAAAAAAACCAAGCAAGCCATCTTTATAAAAGTGCCCTGATATTCAAGCAGCAATGTTATTGTAATAGTGTGTCTTTACAGAAGGTGGAGGTATTGATAGTCATAATTCAATTTATGCATTTTCATCAGGAGGGAAGAAAAAGGTGAATTTGTACAGAAATATTGAAAATAGACTGGACAGCTGAAAAATCCCTATCAAAGTGCTAATGTATAATTAGGTCTGCATGAATAATAAAGCTGTATTTACTTGATTTGTTTTTCATGCCTGAGAGAGATTTTTCAACTGATCATAGGCTCCAAAAATATTTGTTATTCATATTTATTTAACAACTGTTTTCTGCATTTGATATTTTGTTCAGGAACTTTATACGATCAAAAAATGTTTGTTCAGACGAGACACATAATGTGGCTCTTATTCCTGGCTTAGGAGGCTTTTCCAATTAATGTGCTTCTATATTTCTATGTCATGATTCATTTCTTGAATGTTTGTTCTGGAAATGAAGTCAGTTAAAAATCTCTAGGAATGGTGCATGAAGCCATAGAAAGAAGTTATTTAAGAATTCTGAATAATTGGCTTTGTTTTGCAAAATAAATTTACTCAGGTATAACAGAATGTTAGCAAAAGCAATAAAGAGAGACGATAAATAAAAGGAGATAAAGTATATCAATAATGTACAGTAGAGTGAATCAGTCTACCTACTGGAACTGTAAACCAACATCTTATTTCTACAGAATAAACACCTTGCTTAAAAAATTTTATTTGAAATCTAGACAAAAACCCAGAATCTTAGTCCAAATATTTAAAGAATTTTAAAAAAAGAAAAAAGGAATTAAATTACTTTTGTACCTTATGGCCTCATAAGATCTCTCTCTTCAAATAGCCTTTCTCTCCCGCAATAATTGCATATATTCAGATCTTCATTAAATAAAAAGTCCTTTATATATTATTAGGTCTTAGAACTTCATTCACATTTGTTAAATAGCATTTGAAACAAACTTGCATTGTTTTCCATGAGGAAACTTTTTCACGGAAAGTCTGAAAACATAATTTGTTGGCAGCAAAGCAGCCAACAAACAGCAAAGCAGCAAGTTACTGACACTGTGTCACTGTTTGCCTTGCACTGCACTCACTTTCATCTGGAGAAAGAAATGATGGGATAATATTTAACATGCGCTGTCAGCAGAAATACCCTAGCATGAAATCTTCTGTTTTCATTAATATTTTTTTTAATGTCTACGGTAGTTGCAAAGATACTCCAGTGAAAGCTGTAGTCCAAATAAATCTATTTTTATTACACTTCTTAACACTTATCATTTCCTTATACTACTATGTGGTAAAAACTTAGCAATAAAAAAAAGTTGTTATTTCAGTGATCTGACTTCATTTTTAGAGTATTTTACCAATCATCAGTACTAATTTCACTCAACATATTTGTAAGGTTCAGAACAGTTCTCAAGGAGGAAAAGACAAGTGGAAACCTCATTATGGTCTTCCAATATTTGAAGGGAGCATATAAACAGGAGGGGGAACAACTATTTACAAGGGTGGATAGTGACAGGGCAAGGGGGAATGGGTTAAAACTTAGTCAGGAGAGGTTTAGGTTAGATATTAGAATGAAGTTTTTCACACAGGATGTTGACACACTGGAACAGGTTGACCAAGAAGGTTGTGGATGCCCCATCCCTGGAGGCATTCAAGGCCAGACTGGATTTGGCTCTGGTCAGCCTGGTCTAGTGGTTAGCAACCCTGCCCAAGGCAGGGGGGTTGAAACTAGATGATTATTGCAGTTCTTTTCAACCCAGGCCATTCTATAACTCTATGATATGATTCTATGACTTATGAAAAAAAGAATATGACAAACATATTTATGGAAGTGCTGTTCTGTATATTTTTACCCACATTTTGCAGCTTTCTGAAAATATCCATCAACAGTTTAAGCTTTGAGTTTGATATCTGGATGATATCTGTGGATAAAATTACAATGGGCATATGCCAACTGTGACTGCACATATAGATAGGGTCTTCAGTACTATGTTTCTGAATAATTTTTCTAAATATTTGTATTCTCCAAAAAAATAATAGACTAAAGAGAAGAGGGCAGAAATACAGTTATCTTATTAAGAGGAAAGAAAGCATAACAAGATATATAGGCTCAGGCAAAGGAATTAGCTATTTGTAAATGAATGCAGATAGCTTTAATTAATTTCAAAGCTTATACTCTGCTCACCTTGCCAGCTTGGATTTAAGGGAGCACTTTGAGAAATATTTATCTGGGCAGATGTTTCACTGAGATATTTGTGCAGAAATACATCCAATAATTATGCAGTCTTTTAGAATCTAATGTTGTTTAGTTTGCTTTGTAATTAACAACAACATAATTGAAAATACAATTGTTTGAATTACTAATAATGCTCAAACTGTCTGTGTGCTATCC
Organism: Perdix hodgsoniae; assembly: GCA_035772895.1. Classification (NCBI taxonomy): domain Eukaryota; kingdom Metazoa; phylum Chordata; class Aves; order Galliformes; family Phasianidae; genus Perdix; species Perdix hodgsoniae. The sequence goes on along the minus strand of JAPSGF010000113.1, from coordinate 1,197,767 downwards.
ACTAAGAAATACTTTTCCATGGAAGGAGAATAGAAAGGCGACCTAAGAGATTCCAATAGCTCCACTGAGAGAAATTATTTGATAATAAAATATCCAAGCTCACATCTATAACACCTTATTTCCTTTGTATGTTTTTAATATATTTGTACATTAAAATCATATTGTAAGTTTGCTTCTTGCAATATTGGAATAGTGATAGAATTGTTTTTTTTCTGCATACAGAACATACAGAGTGCTTTCTTGGTAGCACTTCTGATTTTGTGCTGTTCATATTCAGTTGATTGATTAATATATGAACTGAGGGCTACTAAATTAGAATCTATTGAGTAAACTTAACTCCATATGAGAAATTCCCTTGTGATCTCTAGGATGCTTTTACATTCTCTCACTCTTCCTGCTGGCTAAAATTAAATACATTTGGACAATATATGCATTTATGGAACTATTTTCACAAAAGGAAGTTCCTTTATCAAACCCTCAAATCAATAGACAGGCAAATCTGACTTCTCTTTCTCTGCTCTGAAGGTAACCTGTGTAGAAAGGAAGAATATCACCAAATATACCTTAAATCTGTGGCACCTTTTTTTTTTTTTTTTTTTTTTTTTCTTTTTTCCCTGTGATTCATAGTAACAATAACTACAGGGAGGTAAGTGGTATAAAGTGACCTTTGCTCATAGTCAAGAGTAGATTACTTCTCCCATCTGTTCCCAGGGCTGTCTGTATGTGCTAATAATGAACATATATATTTCATTCTTCATAATGCAAAATTACTAACAGACACAGATAATGCATTAAAAAAAAATAATATTTTCATCAGATTGTTTGTGAGAGAGAAAAAGTTGACTCACTGATCTGTACATTACAAAGGAGTAGAATTCTCACATACACCTGTGAAACCAGAAGCTTAACTTTCATATCCAAAATGATCTCTATCATAGAATCATACAATATCATAAGTTGGAATAGATCCATAAGGATCATCAAGTCCAAAGATAAAAATCCATGTTCGAATCACCCTGAAGGAACGTTTCCTTTTTCTTCTTTACAACTAGGAGAAAAGCCTCCATTAGACTAATACTGAGTGTTACATCATATAGAGACTGAAAGTTGCCTAGGAAATATAACAAAGCCTCTTAACCGAAGTTAAGTAAAGTACATTAGATTGTTTTTGTGCCTCATTGGAATATCATAAACATTTCAATTATCTAAACATCTGGTAGATTTTTAACATCTGATTAAATTCTCTAAAATTACTAACTTCAAAAATATGGTATGATTTTTGAAGTACTCATTTATTCATCTGCATGTTCACCATCCAAAGTGTAGAGAAATTACAAGTAAGAAATAAAACTTCTGTCATAAGGCTACCAAAAATAGCAAATTCAACTCCTAGCTCCACATTTCTGAGTGGTATTTCTTCACTTTAAGTTCTCTAAATAACTGTATATAAAGCAAGATTGATTATCCACCACTCTTGTCCTTTCTTTGAGGCACTTCTTGATCTAGATATGTTGGTTCCCCTTTTAAAACACATTAATATGGAACTGTATTTGGTCTTTTGGTAAACTTTAAACCTGGAGACCAAATAATCATTAATTTTTCTTGTTCTGCAACCTCTCAAAATGATGACCAACACAAATTTTACTGTTTCAAACCCCCACATTTTTTCTGCTTATTCAAACTAGTCACTATGGAAAGTTCAGATAGAAATTAAAAAAAAAATGCATTTTTCACAGCTGTTGATAAATATGGAAACCAGAAACATTCATTCTAGATAAAAAAAAAAAAAAAGTAAAAAACAGTAAACTTTTTCCATTTCGAAAGGGTGTCTCTACATTTCTCTACTGTCACTATGAATTGCATTTTCCACAGTAATTACTCTGTAAGTATGTCTTTATGGCAGAGCACTCTCACCCTTCCTGATCTTGTCTACTAACCATCATTACAATGTGTCATGATCTTAACTGATTCATCTTGCATATCAAAGGCTTGGTGAGTCTTTTTAAACTGTGCTCTAGGTTCAAAACTTAAACAGCTCCTTCCTAAGACTCAGTAGACAAGGAATAGAAGTTCTCCTGCCAACTGATGCAGAAAAGAAGCCTAATTAAAATTATTCTGTGTATCTCTACAAAGGAGTCTCACTGACTAAAAAAGAACTTCCAGGAGATTAAGTAGCTTACTTGAGAGAATTCATTCTCTGTCATTAAGTTAGGTGTCTAAAGTACACTGGTGACTCCCTCTTCATTTTGCTTTTTTTTTTTTTTTTTTTTTTGGTGTGTGTGTACTAAAATGGATTTTGGTCTACAAATCAAGCTTTCAAGGAGTTCTCTCCTATAAGTAATTATAAAGAAAGCAAAGATACTTTTCAGAGAAATACTGCAAAGAAGCTGAAGATGATTGCCTCTCTGAAGTGTTTTCTCTCTTACTGTTTCATGAAGCCCACGTGCAGCCGAGCCAGCCAACATGATATAAAATGGCGGTCTTTGAATTGTGAGAGTACATTGTCACCTCAACAACACACTCTGTGCTTCCACCAGCTGTGGACTGGCTATATTTGTGACATCAAGCAAATTATAGCCATGATAGTGGCACTTAGAGGTGAAGTCTGTCTGCTTATCCACAGAAAGACTCTAAATATGCTAGGTAACACTGAAAGTTGCATTTGCTTTTGTGATATGAGAAGAACCCAGTCCTACACAGACACAGCCAGCAGGCAGAAACTGTCTTCAGAAGCAAAAAGTGAATAATGTGAAATGAAATAGAAGAGAAATGAACCTCAACTGAATGTAAGAGTTAAATTTAAGACTAAATGTATCTAATTAGGACAGTAAAGTATTCGCTATGATTGCATTTCCTTTCTCTTTTTCTGACTTCTCTGCAGTAAAAAGCATGAAAATAAGCCCTTATTTCCCAGCAATGTAATGTAATGAAAATGATATCACCAAATATCATACAATGAATTTTACTGGAAAACTAGGAAAGCAATACTATTCATTTATTCTAGGATTTCAAATGATCTTAATGAGATCCTTTCTTTGGGAAATCCTTACTCACTTTGAGTGAATATCTTTATGTGAATAAACTTAGAAAGGAAGAGCAACCTGATTTGAAACAGTAAAAAATATTCAGAGCAAAATGGGAAGGAATAATACACATATTAACCTATATAGTATCCTATCAGGAGGTTAATTCATTATTTTTATAATGTGAAGCAGCACTTCACAGACAGTAGCTAATCCTCCCAGCCTCCCCTGTTTATAAATAGAGGTGCTGAGGAAAAGTGAATGAATGATGATTTTCCATTTCCATCTTAAGAGTGGAAATAGGATAACATCTTAGGGCTCTTTCTTTACTTTCAGTCTGCACTCAGTTCTCTGAATGTCTCACAATGCACATGCAACCATAGTAAAAGCAATTAGAGAACTGTTGGTGATGTTGCAGACAAGAGGAGACATTTGGGGAGTCATCAATACAACTTCAGTCATATTCTTTCTTCACAGGAATACACTGGAAGGTAAGGGAGTAGAGAGAGAAAAAAAGAAAAAGAAAAACAAAACAAAACAAACAACAAAAAAAATCACAAAACAACAACAAAGCAAATCAACACACTTTTCCTAATTGGTAAGGTAGCCACTTAGCAGGAAGCAGTATATTACAGTTGTGTGGAAATGGATACATCTGGGGTCAAAAAATAAGGAATACCAATGCCCAGTTCATTCAGTCTGCTTTTCTAACAACAACTGAATAAAGTTTCTATAAAAGGAAAAAAAAAAAAGTGTTAAAAAGTGTTAAAAAGTGTTAACATTTTCTTGTAGAGTTTTGTTGTTATTGTTTGTTTGTTTGTTTGTTTTTCCCTTTTCAAGTATTTTGTGACACAAAGCCAGGAACCTGGCTAATTAACCTAAAACTATTACCTAATCTTTAGCAACCTAAGGAGGGTCTAGTTAGGTAACAATTTAAACTAGAATATTTCTTCGTTAATCAGTGGAAAGATATGACAGAGGATGACTTGCCAAACAGGAGTACCTGTTTTAGATGTGCCTTTAGATGGAAAATGTTGTACTCCTGAACTAGCAGTATCATTTAATTAGCAAGATGCTGAAAGGATAAGCGTTGACCAGATGCTTAAGTCTATATAAACAAACCTAAGTGAGATGAAAGGTTCCCAAAAATTATTTATGTATCTCAATATATATGTACAACAACCTATATTCAAAGACTGTAACAATATACATAATTAGATACGTTTTGTTTTGTTTTGTTTTTTTTTAACAAGAGTATTTCTTTTGTTCGACATAGCAGCTTTAGGGCAGAATCTGCTAGATCTCTCTCATGCTTGCACATGTTATCAAATGCATTTTAAACTCACACTGCAGATATGACTACTCAAAATGTAAAACTGCTCTCAGACTTTCATATAATCAGTTGAAAAGAGTTTTCTAGGATTACATACTTTCCATAAAAGTGGGATCGAATGTGGAATAATAATAAGGGAGAAGTTTTCTTAGTAACTTACAGTCTACCTAAATTCAATTCTTCTCTCTTTTCTACATTGTTCATATTATAGACATAGATGGAAAGAGGGCTGCAGACATTATCACATCAGTACATCACAAAGGAAACCTGTCTGGTTTCCTAATTTAGGCATTGTAACTTAAGCAGATCAAAAACATTCTATAGTCGCAAGCTAAAATAAAAAACTAGACTATGAACTGAACGGCAAGGTTACATCTGAAAGTACTTTTTACTTTTCTTTTTTTCCTTGGAGTGAAGATGAGAATGAAAAAACGAAAACTATTTAGCTGGTCAAACAAAACATAAGACTTTCCATCTAGTCCTCACATTTCTTACTTTACTTAAGGAAAAGATAATAAAGGAGTATTTCTGAGAAAAATCAGATATTATCTCCTTGATAGGAAGTGCCTTTTTTCACAAGATAGCTCTGGGTTATCTATAAGGCAATGAAACTGAAAAGGGGGGAAAAATGTCTTCAGTGTCTTTAAAAACATAACCAAGCTACAGCGTTTGTTAGAAAACAGCATAGAATTAATAAGAGAGAAAAAGAAGGCAAAAATATTTTAAAAGGTGTAATCTACCTTTTGGTGGTTCTCCCAGTCCTTTTTCTTCCATCTCCATATGGGGGGACCTTTATTCTTCTGTCTGTTTCCTTACTGCAAGCCTGATTTAAAAACCCATTGCAATCTTTCTCCTGATCTCAGCATGCTTTGGATAAGACCTTACTCTAATAGGCATAGACTAATTTGAGCGAGACATTTATATTATCTTCCTGCTGCAGTAATGTGCAAAAGTTATATTTCACTTGTTTGATGGTTTCTGTTAATGAAGAATAGCCTATGCTCGTTTCAGCTCATGCCCAAATATACCAGTTGGATGTAACTACCATTGAGCTCTCATTATAAAGTTGTCATAATAAAGATGAACTACGATTTTTGTGAGAAAATACTGGACATCTAGATGCCATATTATCTGTTCATTCTTCTATGGATGAAAATGTCAACAAACAAAAACATGCTCCCATTCTCTAGCAAGAAGTCTCAACAGACTCAGAGCAAACATCTGCAAGATAATTCAATCAACTAAACGATATTAACATCTTCCAAATTTCTATGGTACAGCCTTTTAAACTCCAGTGTGACATATTTTTACTGGATGACAGTTAATCCTCTCATTTTGTGAGAAAAGTTTAAAAAAATTCAGGCAAAGAGACAAAATTGAAGGTAATGTGGAAATCAGGAATAAGGAGAGTGCAAGAATTAGATCAGTATGAACAGGAATTAGTAGTATCAGTGCCTGCTAACATTAATAAAAACTTCCCACTGCTTTGGGCAACCAGGCCCCGATGCCAGGAGCTTCCTCACAATAATTTAGCTTTCCAAAAAATCTGAATGAAAAAGTAAAACTTTATGAATGTGGCAGAAAATAAAAAAAGTGCTTCAGTATTGCTAATATTATAGAACCAGCATGGATATCATTCTTGTCAATTAACAGATGCAGATAATTAAATCTCTGACTCTCTTCACAGGCAATAGGCAAAATAATACCTAGACATGACTGTAAGAAATTAATATAAAATTAAACTATACAACTCTGAAGATGCTAAAGCACATGTTTGGCCTATCATTTTGCCTATAAATAATTTCCTATGGAATTCAAATTATTTCAACTGTAAAAATAAATAAATAAAATGATGATGTAAGATGAAAAGATGAAGGGCCTGTAAATGTTTGATTGATATTAGAAGTGCTTGATGACATTCTAATGCAAGGTTTTAATTGAGGACTTATTAATAATCGCTGCAAAAATTGCACTTACCATTAGAACCAGACAACTCAAAACAAATTCTACTGTTTTGAAAATATCCTGGTGCAAGATTTTACACACACAGAAAAGTGCTTTGTAATTAGGAAATACAATTTTTCATTAGTAAACAACACAATTATAATACATGACAAAGGCAAGATATTTCTCTCAAGCTTCTTACAAAGCATCTGAAAGACCCATTTACGGTTCTCCAGCTATCACAATTTCATATTAAAAAATCATAGAAAAACAAGAGACTAATGCAGGAAATTGTGGATGCTTGTATGTGTGATGTTAGGCAAACTTTTAAGAACATTTACTTTGAAATATTAAAGCTGCTCATTCTGGTGAGTTTTTATTACCCATTAAAACTTTTGGTCAAGAATCATTTCTGATTGTTAAACTAAGGCACTCCGTTGAGGAAAACACATGGCATTTAGGTTGAGCAACCGCTTCAAGTCCCTTAAATTTTGTGCAAGCTCATTCTGCTAGACTTTGTCCTCAGTGCTTGATCAGTTAACTATCATCTTACGTGTCATGAGCCAAAGAACTAAAGAGCACTAGAACTGACTGTATTGACCAAAGCATGGCACTCACTGACACTGCTCTAAGGAGACCTCTCTGCAGAACAGCTCGTGACCTGCCAGCTAGAGAGATGGACCTTCATGAATTCTTTGTACTTGTTAAGCTTCAGAACACGTGTAATAAATATTCCCAAGAAAAGCTCTCATTTCTATGTGAAGTCAGGTTTTTGCACCAATACAGTTTTTCAGAATGAATGATGAATATGGGGACGTACTTCTGTACTTTTTTTGGAAAGTTTGTCCCCTTTTCTTCATGTTTATATAATTAATTGGCCTAGTCTAAATAAAATTGTTTTATTTACATCAGATTTATGATAGCAATATTTTAAAGGATCTTTGTGAGAAAGCTGCAACTGTATATTCTTCAGATTCTTTCCTCCTCCACACACAGTCATGATTTTCAGATATGGTTTTATAGCCTTATTTTGTTCCCTCGAGCTCCAAGACCTAACACTAAGGGGCACCAGAGAACTGAACTGCATCTGTTCAGATCCATCAGGAACCAGCTGCTGCAACGAACACAGTAAGATTCGGCGTGCTGGGTGGAGAGGGAATGGGGCTTTGGGGGAAATATAACAGACGAGACAACGTTTCTGCATGACACATCCTCTGTTACAGAAAACGGACTGGAAGAGCAAGGACGCACACACCTCAGGAATGCTGAATGTCTTCTCATTGTAGTCTATTGTGGGGTTTTGAAAAAGAACTCTCACTCTATTTTTCCAGACAAAAGTTGGGAAATGTGTGAAAATATTGAGATTTTTCATAGAAGACAAGTGTATCTAAAAAATCCTAGCAGATTGGAAGCATATTTTGTTTGATCCTAGTCAAGTGTAAACAGAGGAGCACAGACTTACACTTGCATTCTTATATTAACTTTCGTACGAAGTCTAAATATCAGCATTTTTTATTACCAATTCTAAAAATTCAACTATGGAGATAAAGAACATTTCTGATTTCCCTGTGGATAGCAAAATTGTCTATTATCCTCTTACTTTCCCAACAGGACCACAGGAAAAAAACAATATATATTAAAAAGAAAATCAAGCCTGTTCACCAGCTGGATACTCCAAAACTGACTTCCTTCACCTCATTGGACTGTCAAATCGAAAATAATCATGCCAGTGCCACATATCTTATACAATGCATTCTGAAAATCTGAAAATGTCAAGTTTCCTGATATCAAAACCTGTTGCTTATTCCAGTTGTTTGGCTTTTTTTTAGTTTTTTGTTGTTGTTGTTGTTTTTGTTTGTTTGTTTGTTTTCTTCCTGTTTCATTCCTGCTTTTCCACTGAAAAATCTATAAGCAAAGAAGTAAAATACAATTAAATAAATGACACTCTGAGTTAGACGACTCACATTGTTCTGATTAAAAACTTGGTCACGGTCATCTCCCAGAATGGAAAGCATTACAAAAATGCAGTTACACTACAGGGCCCAGTATGTCAAATCATTGGAATCAAAACTCCAAGACCAAAATTAATAATGTACCATTAGCAGATGGTGAGAGCTGATTGACTGAGAATTGCAAACTGCATTCTGATGGAGTACTGTAGACTTTTTCTTACAATACCAGCATTTATTTCTGTCTTTTTAAATAGCCTATCAAAATAAAATCCACCGTTAACTTCTGCTCAGTGTAGAATTTGACTCATAGATCTTTTAAGGCCAGATGAGACCATTATGATAATGTGCCTTGACCCCCAGCACTACACAGGGCATAAAGCCTCACTCAGCAATTCCTCCCTCGGGTCTGTATCTTCTGTTTGAGTTATGCCATTTCCTTCTGAAACCCATCCAACCTCACTTTATTGCTCAAAGTGATGGAAATTCCAGTACATTCTATGGTAAACTCAACCCTCAGTTAATGACATCTGCAGCCAGAAAAGTTTGAAGTTTTTTCCTTTTCTGATCTGGTCTAGTTTCAGATTTAATTTCACAGAACTAGAGAGCCATCAGCTATTAGAAATGATATAACTTTATAGACCATGACCATGTTTGTAAAGGATAAAGCTTTCTTTAAACAAATAACAGGGAAAGTTACCTTTGGGGGTACAGCATGCACCTTGTTCAAGGACCTTAACCAATTCCTTCCCCTCTGGATGGAGAAAACCTTGGGAACGAGGATAGGCATGTCCTCTAAGACTTTCTCCAATCCAACGGAGAAATAACAACATACATCTTTGTTGTGCTCTGACTAGAAGCATACATGATGTCTTGAGAATAAGACCTTGTAGCACTAGGCTAGTAGAGGTCTTCATCTCATAACATTCAACCTCTTCTCTTGTCATGTGAGGGATCCAAGTGCACCCGTTGGTGTTACATTTAGGTGCCTCAGCAAGCAAGATAAAGGTAAATCAGGGAGTGACTAAACAGTATGTTCATTAAAGCAAGAGATTCTACTGCTAGGGTCCAGAAGTTAGTGGGATCTCTGCTGTGGGTGTGAGATCATCAGCTATCTGGCTTTCATCACCCTAGTAAGACAGTTAACCGTGTTCTCTGTCTCTCTCTCCAGGCAGTGACATCCAAAAGGTGAAACACAAAGACTGGCAGCACTTACTCAGCTCAAGCGTGCCAGACCAGGGTTCTGCAAAACTCGTGTGGGATCAGCTTTGGGTTTATGGATATTTCCCTGCTTATCGAGAGAAAGGCAAGAAAGGTATTTTCAGGCATTTTACTGTGGGTCTAAAACCTGCTTGGATCCAGCCCCTGGGGTTTCATGTGCCATTTGTGATTTGCTAGGACCAGGACAGACATGACAGCAGCCGTCACCCTGAATGGGCATGGTATTTGGGGACACAGGGAAAGGAGACCCTGCAGAGGAGAGAGGGCTGGAGCGTGGATCTGAGCAGTGCCTTTAGTAAGGGGAAGCCGGAAGGCAAGAGGAAGGAGTTACACTGAGGAGGCCCTTTGGAGGGGCCATGTGGTCCCCAGTGCCTCTCCCACCTCCTCCTCCTCCTCCTCCTCAGGCAGGAGGAGGCAGACTTGATGCTGCTGCCAATGCGCCAGGATAGAGAGATCTCGGCGCGGGAGGAGATGACGCAAAAGGCAGAGCTCCCCCCAAAAAAGTGTTTCTCCAGGACGAAGATGGCGGCAACTTAGCCCAAGGGCCCAAGATGCCTGTGGCCATCGGGGGCCCCCAGCCAGGCAGTTCCGCCCCGTGCGCCCGGGGACACCGCGCCCGGAGGCAGCAGCGGCGGCAGCCGCAGCTCATTGTCACCAGCGGCGGCGGCGGCCCCGGCAGCCTCCTCCTCCTCTTCCTCTTCCTCCTCCTCCTCTTCAGCATCCTCGGCAGCGCTCCGGGAGCCCTGCAGCAGCGTCTCTCCAGTTAGAGCGGAGGGGGGAGAGGAGAAAGCGGGGACGGAGACAGAGGTGCAGCATCTGTGCCGCGGCTCGGGGCTGAGGAAGAGGAGCCGCGGCGGCGGCGGGGAGGAAGAGAAGACGAGGAACCCTCCCGGAGCCGTCCGTCGGCAGCCGGGGACGCGGCATGCGGCTGTCCGGGGGCAGCGGGCATTTCTCGGGAGGGAGATGGAGAGCTGCGCTCTGACCATGCCTGGGTGAGAAGGGAAAGGACCAGTCGCTCAGCCCCGCCGCCACCAACTACCACCACCACCACCATCTCCTCTCCCTCCTCTCTCTGCGTTACCGCTCTCGTTTTCTCCGCGGCACTCGGCGGTGGATGGACTGGGGCTGCTTCGTGTGGCAAGACGAAGGCTGAGCCACCGGCCAACCCCGACGCTATCTCAGAGGAAGAGAAAGAAGAAAGAAGAGGGAGAAAGAGAGAGAGGGGGAGAGTGGAACAGGGAGCGAGCGAGCGAGCGAGCAAAGGAAGACAGGCAAGAAAATCCCCCCAATCTTTTAAGTCAATGCATATTGTGGTGACACCGGCAAAGGAGCCCTCACGGTGGAGTCGGCCAGGGCTGTGCGTTCCCAAAATATGACCAGGGGTGCTTGGATGTGCAGTCGGCAGTATGACGACGGCTTAAAAATCTGGTTCGCATCCCGGGAGAACGAGAAACCCTTCGCGGATTCAGAGAGGGCTCAGAAATGGCGACTGTCCCTGGCATCGCTCTTGTTTTTCACGGTCCTGCTCTCTGATCACTTGTGGTTCTGCGCCGAGGCCAAATTCACGGGCGCCGGAGAGAAGGAACAGCCGCCGCCCGACAAGCCGGAGCCCGCGGAGCCGGAGCTGCCGCCGGGCATGGGGGAACCGTCGCCCCCCGCTCCCCGGCTCCTCACCCCCCCCGAGCCCCCCCCCCCCCCCCCCCCCCGCCGCGGCGGCGGCGGGGGCCGGGGGCCCCCGCCCCGCGAGGGCTGCCTTCCTGGGGAACTCCACCGCCGCGCCCCCGGAGACTTGCCCCCCGCCGGGCCGCTCGTCCGGGCGCTGCTTCAGCGTGGGGGACGCCGAGGCGGTGTGCCGGCAGCGGGGAGACCCGGGGCGGCCGCGGGGCGCGGGGCAGAGCCCGGCGCCCGGCTGGGAACTGATGGATTTTTACCTTTCCTTTTGTAATTCCTACACACTTTGGGAGTTGTTCGCCGGGTTGTCCAATCCGGACACTTTGAACTGCAGTCTGGATGTGGTGCTGAGGGGGGGAGGCTCCTGCAGCCAGTGCGTCCAGGCTTACCAGCGCTACGACCAGCACGCTCAGGAGAAATACGAAGAGTTTGAGGTTATGCTCCAGAAGTATTTACAGTCGGATGAGTACTCGGTGAAATCGTGTCCTGAGGATTGTAAGGTAGGAGCCCCTGCTGTGTTTCCTCTCCCTCGGCGGCGGGCTGCCGGGGTGCCTTCCGTCTGCGCGCGTTGCGCTGTGCTGTGCGGGCGCTCCGCTCTGGGGATGCTCGGGGTGCGCCTGGCATCGGCGGCTGCTGTCCGCGGGTGGGAGCAGCTGGGGCCGCTGCGCAGTGCCCCCGGGTGAACGCTGCTCTAAGGGAGGCAGGCAGAGGGGGAATGTTAAAAAAATAAGAGTGATTCTTGGTCCTCCGGGAGTGCAGAGCTGGATTTCCCCCTCCTCATGAATATGCGATTGGCTCCGTCTCGGCTGCCTGTTCGCAGAGGGCTGGGATGCGGCTTGGCGGCAGGCAGCGACGGGGTCTGCATGCCAATGAGCGGGGCCCGAGACGGCAGCCGGGGTCGGTGAGGGGCGCGGGGTGGCCGGGCTCTGCGTTTTGCCCGAACGCTGGGGGCTGCGGGTCGGTTCTTGTCTGCGTTTGGCCCCGCGGGCGGTGGAGCGGGAACGGGATCTCTGCCTCCAGGTGCTCTGCTGCGTCTGTGGAGAGGGAAGGGCTCGAGAAGGAGGTGGCTGTGTGCAGGGAGTGTTGTGATCCTTGGCTGGGAATTGATGGTGACCCTTCTCTGGTGGTGGCATCTCTTTAGGACTCAGTCGTTGGCTTTGGGGCCAGAAGTGAGCATTCAGATGTCCAAAGAGGTATTTGGTTTCCTCTGCTGGAAAGCAGGGTCACACTTTGGTTCTATGGAGTTGTCTTCTCTGTACTTTTTTTTCAAGATTAGTTGGCCTAACTCTCAAGACAGGAGAAGATGAGAAAAAAAGTGTCATCTTTTGCACTTTAAATAATTATCCGCATACTGTTTTCCCTGTTCATATATTTATTGAGTGCCAGGCCAGGTGAATGGTTTCTACTCTGTACTGGATTAACTCAACTACTGTAGCACTACATTAACCAATCTGAACCAATCCTGCTTTAGCAGTGGAGCACAACAGTGCATACAAATCCCTGTGCTGAGCAAAAGGCCTAGCAATGGATCAGTGCTTCATAACTTCAGCAGAGCCTTCTGAAATCACTTAATGGTGACAGCACATCCCCAAAGCATCCTACTCCCTCTTCAGGTAGTGTACTTTACATGTATGTTTGCCTGAAAAATCAATCCTCAGCCCCTCCAGAAGCTGAAATATCCTGTTATCTCATTGGATAAAGCAAGAAAGTTACCTTCCCCCGCCCCCCCCATTTAAGCTGACAAAAGTGAAGTAGTAATTTTGACTCCACTGTTTCTGGAGTCATTTATGTTTTATGCATTCAGATGGTGTAAATATATTTCCAGAGTGAATCATTTAAGTAAAAAAGCATAAACTGGATAAATAAAAAGCGTGTCAAATATAAATAGATGTCTACCGCTGTGAGGACATCTTTGCCATTTCAGTAACTCCTTAACCTAGAAATTGACCTACTGCTCTTAGCTGCCAAATGAATCTTCAGGCTAGGAGTGATTTCCTTTCATATCGCTATCTAATCAGGCTGAAATTTACCACAAATTGAGCTTTTGATCAGCAATATATCGTGATATAAAAGATGATGAAAGTGCACGCAGTAACAAGTACACAAATATTAATTCCATTTTGGAGACTGAATGAAGATAAATGCTTTTCTAAGGATGGACAAGTAGCCGTCAAAATAAAATGCTTACATGAGATATATAAGCAAACTAAACGAACATAATGCCAATGACAGACCTTCAGTTCTGAATGCTAGACTTGTCAGTTGATGGAATTGTGTCCTGAGAATCTGGCCAACCAATCTGTGTTAAAAAAGCCGGGATATTCCTGTCGGAAAATAATGTTATTAATAATAGCAATGAGAAAAGGGTGCAACTTCGTGTTTTGTAAACTTGCGTGGCGCAGGCCGGGCGCGGGGAGGCCGCTGTCCGTGGTGCTGCAGGGCAGCGCCCGCAGCTGGAGGCTGTCGGAGCCGAGCCGGGCTGCGGGGAGCCGCTCTGTACCACGTGCGCCCCGAGTTGGTGCTGCAGGTCCCTTTTTGGTTCGCTCTGATCGCTGGTGAAAGCTGAGTGTTTAGCTGGCCCAGTGCTCTGCTAGCCACGTGCTTTGATGTGCTTGTACGTGATCTGCTCTGAAGTGTGTGCAGGTGAAGATATAAACTTGTGGTAACTGGTGAAATAAAATGGTCATTGCAATGTTTCACTGGACTTACTGATGTTCTATACATATTATACCTAATACATTCAATCACAACATAGTTTCTTTCTTTCTTTCTTTTTTTTTCTTTTCTCTTTTCTTTTTCTGTACCTAAATATTAATTTTTAGAGCATTGGAGACCTAGATACTTTCTAGCATAAGAATCATCATTTTTGTGCAGTAAATAGCTTGAATCTAACTATGCACTTGAGGTACACATCATTTGATTGTTTTATGGTGCAAGCTGCTTTTTATCTTCTATTAAACAAAAATCTAAGAATATTAACTTTACTCTGTTATCATAGATGTAAGCTCTGGCTTAGTAAAATAAAAAAGTTATTTAATAACATATTTATATTTAAGAGATCGTTACTATTGTAGGAGAGCTGCTTCATTCACAGAAGAAGAGAGCTTTTCACCTAGGTGACTAGTTATACCTGATGACAAGATAAATAAAATTTACACCGCATATCAGTCAACCTGAAACTTTTAATCAAGTATTACTTCCCCCTTCCTCATCTCCCCTCACCTTCATCAATATCAATTATCAAAGTAAATAGTCTGGCAAGTTATGTCATTCAATTATGTAATTTTGGTTATAGAAAACAGTTCATATAAAAATCACTTTTATGTACATTTCTAAAACTTCAGCTCTGTATTGTTATTCCTTTATCTGAAACCATAAGAAAAAACTTCTTTAATACTCTGTGTTCCACTACACGGCTCCTAGTACCTGAGGAGGATTTTAAATGAAGTGTTTTGTATTGCAGAAAGTTATTTTCAGTCAGGAGTTATTTAGGTTATCAGTTCATATTCAGCTATCTTACATGGTGATGATTTTTTGTTTTGTTTCAATATATATTCTTTTTAAATGAATGCCTTTCGTAGTCAAGGTCATCTTGTTAAACTTCTAACTGGGGTGCATTACCTTAAAAAAAAAAAAACAGGACAAAATGCTGAGAATTTGAGAATATTTTGAAAGCTATTATTATTGACAGCATATTCATTGTAAAAATGAATATACATATGCAACTTATATAATTAAGATTGTCAGTAGACACTGTACATTGTTTAGAAATTCTGGATGTTAGTCTCATGTCTCTGCAAATCCATCTTCCACTTTCTCTGTAAAAATATTATTGAAGTCTGATGTCTTTACATATGCATTTTCTTGTTCTGATAATCACATATCAATAATGACAAAACAGTAAATGTAAGTAGGATGCCTATATGAATGCATTACATATCAAAGCAGGTGACATAAATAAATTGCTTTAGAGTTATTGAATCATGAAAGTTATGAAGTAATGGAGAATCTGAATCTATGCTTGTTTTCTTGATTTATTTATTTTTCAAATTTATAAAATTTTACTTTTGTGCATTTAAAACCAATGGTTATGCTTACAGAAATTGTTATTGACAATCTCTATTGTCCTGATGCAAGTTTCCACAATACCATTTTTACTTGCAGTGTGACACAGGACTGCATTCAAACAGTTAATAAAGGACTGTATTGGATTGACTTTAGAAGACAAAGTTACTCATAATGACTTGTGTGCTATCTATCAGGGGAAATACTCAAGTTCACATTCTTAAAACAGTAGACAATCGCTCTCTGAAATAAAATTCTGGCTACTTATTAACAACTGGGTCAAATAACTAAGTAGGCCATACTCATGTGAAGTTTTTCTTTCTTTCTTTCTTTCTTTCTTTCTTTCTTTCTTTCTTTCTTTCTTTCTTTCTTTCTTTCTTTCTTTCTTTCTTTCTTTCTTTCTTTCTTTCTTTCTTTCTTTCTTTCTTTCTTTCTTTCTTTCTTTTTCTTTTC
>JAPSGF010000113.1:1143552-1170489 GCA_035772895.1 Perdix hodgsoniae | reverse complement strand
TATCTATCTATCTATCTATCTATCTATCTATCTATCTATCTATCTATTTATTATTTTTCTCTATTCTTTCCCTTTACATTTCTGATATAACAGCCCCTGGGGAAATGACCCATATTATAAGCTATGTTTAGCTAACAAGATAGAGTGTATCACTGGAGTTCAGGAAATGAGGCTTGCTTTTTTATATCCCAACTCAGTTAGAAGTGCATTATGGATTCCTTTGTCTTTATTTAAATCTTATAAATGTTAAAGCTCAATCTTATAAATATACATTTTTGCAGCCTCGCTGTATTAACAAAATTAAATCATTACTGAAACAATAGCTTATCAAGATTTAGCAGCTGAGATTGATTCCTGGGATGTGACCTGCGTATATGCACTGCAAGCCAGACTCTGTATGGCAGATGGGAATTTAAAATGCAATCTTACTTTCATTTGTAAATATAGACCAATTTTCCTTTTGCCACTGATTTGCAATGACATAAACCAGGACTTGCTTCACTTAAGTGAGTGGCTTCACTTAAACATAATACTGTTTTGAGAGCAGAAGGAGGTACATGAGATGGACGAAAACTCACATATATGAAATCAAGGGGATGTGTCTGAGTCAGGCTGATTTGCCTTAGGAACCTTGGTTCCGAAAAGAAATATGCAGCAGGTGCTTTAAATACTTATTTTATTGTCTTTGACTGATGTTATAGATTTTTTTTTTTTCTTTTTCAGATTAATGGATTGTGTTTATTTGCTTGTTTGTTGTTTTGACTTATTCTTCAATACAGTACTTGGCTTTGATCCTATTGTCTTATTTCTACTGATTTTTTTTTTCCTGTCACAATATAGAAGATATAAGCTTAACATGATCAGATATCTAGGAGGGAAAAATCTTGAAGAAAGCAAAGGAGAACTCCTTTGCTTTTTTCCAACCACTTGTGTTGGTCTTCCATTGAGATTAACAGGAGAGATGCTGATAAAGATGCTGATAGTAGTAGTACTGCCTATTTAAACTCAGAGAAGCTGCTTTGTTTGTTGTAGTGTATTTATACCGGTGTAAATACAGTCAGAATTTAAGTGTAAGTTGAAGAATAGATGGGGCAACAGACATTTTCCTCTGTAATAAGTTTCAAAGCTCACAAAACAGGTAGTAATTTTAACAATGACTCATCTTTAATAAAAATTATGGGTATTATGCACACAAATGTATATGTGTTATCTATATAGATGTGTGCATCTAATAGGAGATGGAACAAGAAGATTAGTGAAGTAGGATCACGCATCTTATAGAGGCTAAACTGAAGGAGAGTCCTATGAAAGTCTTCGGTATGTCCTGGATTCTTTAAAATTAAGAAGTTTTAGAAGAATAGGGGAATAAGACTATTGTTTCTAAATAGTTTTTTTTTTTTTTTTTTTTTTTTAATATCAAGTCTCCTATTTGTTTTGTGATTGATCTGGAAATGCAAATTACTTTGAGTACTTTTTTAAAAAACAAAAAAACAAAAAAACGAAAACAACATGAATTCAGGAATGCCCCACAGAAAATGTTGAATACAATCATCTGTCAATGTCACAGTAAGGATACTCTCAATGTCAGGCTGGGCAGGACTTTGAGCAACCTCACTGAGTTGCAGGTGTTGTAGGTGACCCTTTCTTTTTTTTTCTTTCTTTTTTTTTGTTTTTAATTTCTTTTTAATATCTGACTGGGTCCATCACTGGAAAAACATTCCTCCTTAAATTTTTACTGGGAACTCAAGTATTTAAATTACTTTCCTATAGCTTTTCCTATAGGCCTAATTTGAAGAAAGCTAATAATTAGGATGAAGAAATTTTTTTCCACACCTCTACTACAGTTTAGATGTGCAAGAAGAGAAGATCTTATGTTTCACATCTTGGAGAAAATTTTTATATCTCTGAGTTGCATCAGAGTCATGACTGATAGGGAAGATCAGTAGTCTTACAGGGAAAAATAAGAGATCTGTGAGTTGAATTAAACTTTTTTTTGGGTTACTCTGAAGTTGTTGTCTTGTATATAGAACAGAAAATGGAACTTAAAATACATATGATAAAAGAGACATCTGAAATCATTTAATGATACTCTAAGGACAAGCAGAAGATCTGAAAGTGTTTGTTTTTCTGCAAGTAGTGGTGCTGTTGGGATCTACGACCATAATTCAGTAACAGAGGGGCCCCATAACATGAAGTGCATAGCGATGTGCATCTGCTATACACCTCAAAGGACTGCTTTTGCTTCAAATTCTTTGCTTCATTTTGTGTCTGAATAGAATTAGAACACAACACTTTCTTGCAGTGTCTGTACACACTTGGGCACACAGCTCACAAATCTCGAGTGCTTGAACTGAGTGCAGGCAGTTGCCCTGGGGCTATGTCTACATTAGCATTTTACTTCAGGTCAGGACTGCTTTTGAAACACATCTCCCACTTACTCCTACTCTCACTCTTCCTGCATTCTGATTCATGTTGCAGAACAATCTGGGATCTCACATCTGGGTTGTTTTCCACTGAAAATGTCCCAAAAGTGCATCTAAAGAGTTGCAGGCATAAGGGGCTATAGGGCTAGAGTTAAGCTGAATTAAATACACTGAAACACATAGTGTGGATGCCAGGCTCCTGGCATTGTTTCAGTCTACAGAGTCCCATTAATAAAATAATTGATATCAATGGATTTAATTGATATCATTAATTGATAAATTCATGCGGCCATAATTAAAGAGAATGAAATTCAGCTCTCACCTGGAGATAATTGGGGGTTGGAGCTAGATGATCTTAAGGTTCCCTCCAACCTAAGCCATTCTATGATTCTGTGATAATTCTCAAATTGTCTCTGAAAATTCTTCAGGATTGCAGTGTTAGAGTACCAGAAACTGATTTTTTCTTTTTTTTTCCCCCCAGAAGTGTAGTACATTTATTTGGAAACAACTCAATACATGACATGGATTTTCAGGGTTTAAAAGCAGTAACCACCTGTAATTATTAGGTCTTTTCAAGTTAAAGTGCCTGAGTAATAATAATATAATAACAATAAAAATAAGAAGAAAAGGTAATAGTTCACAGTAACAATGAAGATTCCACCAGGAAATATTTTTCTAGTGCACTTTCTTTCCCAAGCCTTCCACTGGCGTGTCTATGGAGTTGATGAGCAGCATGGTGCAGATTTCTGCTGTATTCCTTCCCAGCAGCTGCCAAGGCTCTGTACAGCAGAACCACTGCAGCCCTGCTGCATTTCAGTCTGCCTCTGTCCTTGCTGTGAAAATCCCAGCACTTTCTCAGCACTTGGACGTAAAGCTAAACAGAGCGTTCAGTGTTTCACTATGTAGAGTTTTTAAGTTTCAGAATAATGATCTAAATAATCATGAAAATGAGTAATTTGTGTTGAGAGGGAGTGAAATATCAACAGTAGGGCAGGTCTGACCTTCCTTCATAAAACATTGCCTAAAAACTATCTTTGTACTTATTTTCTTGTTTCCTTCCAGAAGAAACAGAAATTATGTGGCAGTATTCAGTCTTTATTTTAGATATCAACTGAATTGGTAACTAGATACTCAGGAAAACCTAAGCAACTGATTTTCTTTTTTAATTATTTCATTTTCTATATAAAGATGAAGAATTCAATGTCTTTGGATTTTTCAGTAGCAGGACAATAACATACTTATGGATTTAGATTAATATAATTTTCCTTCACAGAGAGTAAAGATACTTGCTTAGAAAGATTAGAAAAGTACAGAGCAGTTTTTAGAAAATATTGCACTAGAAGAATATTGCCTTGATGATGGAATATTTGTTGTCAGTGTGGGTGTGGTGAACTATTATTTTTTTTTTTTTTTTTTTTTTTTTTTTTTTTTACTTAGGCATTTTTATTTCAGTACACTCAGTAACTGCAGACGGCCACTGCTTTTAAATCCTGAAAATGCATGGCATGTATTGAGTTGTTCTTTTTTTTTTTTTTAATAAATAATTTTCAGTATATTTAGCAAGTAATTTTCCTCCACTTCTGGAAAGAAAATTAGTTATCAGTGTTCTTCTAGAGGTCATGATTAAGCATTTTTCCTATGATATCTTTGTTCCTGAAGATCTGTGGGGCTTAATATTCTTAGTCTCTGGCTAACTTTTCCCTAGCGGGAAACTCCACTATGGCTAAGAAGAAGCAATAAACATGACCCAGTGGCCTAGCAAAAATGGAAAAACAAGTAATTTGTTGAAGTAGTGTTTAATTCATTGAAATATTGGGGTGAGACCTTCAGGTGATTGGTACTAAACCAACAGAGGTTACTGAGCTGAAGAGGAACTGCTAATGAGAGTGACTAGTAGAAATTAGGTGTTATTCTGCCAGTTGGAATGCAGTCAGAATGGCAGTGTACAAATGGAGATTTTTAGCTTGGGTCACTGTAAAAGCAGATAAACAATATATTTGTATAAGTCTTCCATTCGATGTATCTCAGATTATGCTTACATTGTTTTATCCTGAAGTCTGAAGGAGCCAGTAGTGAAAAATCAGAAAACTGAAGAGACCTTTCAGGCATATTTCCATAAACAGGAAGTAACTTATTACACTGCTCAGTGATCCACTCTGTGTAGTGTTTGATCTTTGGGAATAAGCAATGCATGGGAGGCAAAATGAATATTACTATACCAGACAGTTAGAAAATTGTTTATTAGTATACAGAGTTTCTTCTTATATTAGACATTAATTGACTTATTATACTAATGATTCAAGAAAATACCTATACATACACTTTTCTACTAGTATAATATCATATGGGGTGTCGAATTTTTAGAGATAAAGTTTCATTCTTAAAGGCAATTTGAATTGTATTAAAAATCCAGATTCTTTCTAAATGAGTTGCAAATCAACAAACATTTAACCAACATTTGCCTCTTCTTATATTCCCTTTACCAATCCTGTCTTCACTTGTACTAGTGAAGATTGAGTTTTTTTCCTATAGTTCCTGCTGTATTTTTTCTGTAGCTCACATAGGACTTTTTTCTGATATCTTGTGGCAAATTGTTGGATGTGAATGGAGACTAGGATAAACATAGTAAATTATATTACAGCAAGCTAGTAAGAATAGAAGAATTATAATTTTGAATCTATATTGAAAAAAATGATTGATATAATATTCCCCTGCTAATATTCCCCTTGATCATAACATTTTTGGACTGTATTAATGGCCATATACTAACAAAGGCATCTAAGAGAAGTTTCTTACATGGTAGACAAGATTTTTTTTATGTATTGCACTGTGCTTATCACGAATTTTTCTCCTTTCCCTCAGTGGTCATACTCAGATTTTAATTCTAGACAAAGTATTTAATATGGTGCTTTCCTGCATGCATCTATTATTCTTGGCAGTGCTAGATTCCATCTGCTATTGTTTCCCCTTTCACTTAGCTCTCTTAAGTGACCCAAAAGCTCCTTGGCCTGCTTTGGCCATGGTTAATCTAAGACTTGTTATGTCAGTTGTAAAAATCTCCATCTTATTGTTAGTCTATTTCCAGACGATTAACAGATAAATTAAACACTCATATCCCTAAAAAAGAACTTGAGGGCACCCTGTTGTTAACTCTTAGGTACACGGAGCGGTGACCATTAATAAATGTATTCCGTTTTTGTATGCTGCCTTTTGTAGTAGGCTTCTAATCAGCGGCAAGTCTTTATTTCCTTGCTCTGTGATTACTTTGTTTCTGCAATAATTGTTCCTGGGAAGCAGTCTAAAAAGGCTCTTGGAAGTCCAGAGAAGTTGTATCAACCAGCTCAGCTCCCCTTTATCTTGCTATTTTTTAACATATTATAAGCATTCCAATGGTTTAAGAAGACATACAAAGCATTAAGGCTTCTAACTCTAATCCAAATATTTATTTTATAATTATTTTTTAATTGGTACCTCAGCCAGTGCATTTATTACTGCAATAATATCTGTAGTGTGGAACTGCTGGAATTCTTCTCTGGTTTCTCTCTGGTATTAAGTAAAGATGACTGCTCTGCTGCATGGTTCCATATCCAAGCTGATTCCAATGTGAGACTGCATCATTGTGTTTTTTGTTAGTCTTAAATTGCTTTGGGAAGCTGAATAAATATTGTCCCATTCTTGTGATGCATTGATTTTTTTTATTTATTGACTTGTTCCAGCAGTTTCTCTTATGATATCTGAGTTGTTGAAAGCTCCTTATCTTTAGTGAAAGAGGTTACTATCTCCTTAGTGCTCTCTGGGACAAAATGTGTTGTAAAAGATAATTTGCTTTCTCCTCTACGTTCTTGTCTATTTTCTCTTCTAACTTCATGGGAGAGGCATCATGAGATTTCTTTCAAGAGCAATATAATTTATAACTAGTGATAATATATACTCATAATTAATATATACTCATTTAGCCACTCTATTTCCATATGAAGGTGTGTTGGTCACCATTCATTATTCATGAAGACTATAAGCATCTTGAGCCAGGTATACTAGCAAATTCATGAATTCAACTTATATTCAAAATACACAGCTTACGTGTTGCAGTTCCAAAAATAATGAGGATATTCCTCAATGAAACAAAGCTGACCAGGTTGAAGGCTAATTTTATTTTTATTTTGTAGTCTCTGACCAAGCTAAGATTTATAAAATTAATTTCTGGTTTAGATGTAGTGCAGCTTAGTGGCTAGGCATATTAAAAGCATCTGCAGTGTGAGAGCAATACCTGCTGTATCCTTCTTCCAGTCTGGATGCCTGATTTCCCAATCCAGTGCACAGTTGAGATTCCTCAGAAAGGCAAGTCAGAACTAACACACTAAGTGAGGACATGCCTAAAGCCAAAACAAGACATGAAG
Organism: Perdix hodgsoniae; assembly: GCA_035772895.1. Lineage (NCBI taxonomy): Eukaryota > Metazoa > Chordata > Aves > Galliformes > Phasianidae > Perdix > Perdix hodgsoniae. Next base: position 1,163,669 of record JAPSGF010000113.1, on the reverse strand, counting down.
TGTAGATGGAATAAATACAGTGCTCTTTTTGGAGCATGGAGACTTTGTTCAGGACTCTCAGCGGAGACTTCAAAACCAGAACCCAAAAGCCTCAGCCTCAGGTAAGATCCCTTCACACTGGGATGCTGCCAATGGATGTCCCAGTGGCTGTTGCTGACAGGCAAGCCTGAAAGTTTCTCTGCTACTGTGAGGTGTTTTTTTGTTTGTTTGTTTTGTTTTTGTTTTGTGTGTGTGTCTGTGTTTGTTTGTTTTACCTTTTCAGGCAAGAGCATGCACTGATCAGTTTGTGCATGTGCTGTAGACCCCTTGTGGAGCCTGTGGAGCTTACCTGTACTAATGTTCATGCATTTGGCAAGTAATACAGCAAGGCAGGCTGCTTTTGTGTACCACATGGAAGGTAAGACAGCATATTTTTCTCTAAGAAAGGGTACACGTGTGGAGCTGGGTGTTCTAGGTCACCCAGCAGACATTCATCCCTTCCCTAGGATTCAATACAATCCCCTTGTGAGAAGTGTGATTTTGGAGGAAATGTCAGTGTTTGTTAATGCTAACTGACTTAGGAACCACTGACAAACTTGGTCTTTATCATGCATTTCTTTTTGTGAAGCTTAGAAAATGTTCATTGGCAGGGTTGTAGCTTGAAAGAGAATACAGGGCAAATGTACATATGATATGAAATCATGTATAAAGAATAGAATAATGGAAAATTTCACTGAGATGCAGATTTCAAATAGCTTCTTTTCCAAGTCTCTTCCTGCTTGGATGTATTTCAGCAACTACACTCATGTACTTAATTTCTTGAGGTGCTGCACTTTAAACCCAATGCAGTATGCACAGTTTCTGCATATGTCTCTTTAGAGAAAAAATGGTATTATTGCTTAAACAACCAGCCTCCTCTTCCCACACCTCTAAATTTGCAGTTTCATTTTGATGGGAAATATTTCTAATACTACTGATAATTCCCCAAGTATTTTGATAGAAAATCTTCAGTCATGTCTGTTGAATGATTGTTCATCACATATTTCTCTGATAGCTCTTTGGCATCATACAAAATTCTTCTACAGTACCTCTCACTCTCTGAGCAAAGAAAGAAGTACACATGCTATATGAAGCGCGAAGTAACTTCTTAAAGTGTCCTACCTGTTCCATCAATTATATGAGGTTTTGGACAGAGCAATAGTGGAAAAGTTAACTTGTTAGAAGTAATTCTTACTGGAGTATACCTACTACAAGATGGGCACTCCGGAGAAAGTTAAACCATTAAAGGTTACAAGGTTTGAAACTTTTCAAAATTTACATCACACAGAAAAAGAAACAGTAGAAATTTTTTCTCAGTAACAGCTCTTTCTGGATCCTCCACGGTACACAAATGACTTTCAAACATCAAAATATGTTCTGCCAGTACAGGGGGCATTCAGCCTCCTTCTTGGGGTGCTTTACAGGGATCTAAATAGTATCCCTTCTCTGTCCCACTCTCAGAAGCATTCAGTAGGAACTACTCAGAAGTACTCAGGAAACTGTCTAAGGAAATTAAGAGCAATTATCTGTCTATCAGAGGCACAAAGCACTCATGCTGACTCAAGATAAAAATTAGGATCTGGCTTTTATCAAATCAAAAAGTTAACACAGGAATAAGTGTTTTTTAATGCTCATCAGGGAAAACACTGTACTTTGCTGTAACTATGTACTTCTTTTTGAATACAGATTACTAAAGTGAAGCAAAATGTTAAATATTTATTGAAAACTTGTGATGGTTGTTGTTGATAATCCTGGATACTTCTGTATGATAATCTTACTGCTGTGCTAAAGAATATATTAGTCCATAGTCGGATTCTATGTTGTTGTTGTTGTTGTTTTTATATTGAAGACCATTTATAGAAAAATCATTGTCCTTGCTACAAGAAGCAATGAATATTTTACGGATACACCACACTAACATCCCCAGCCAGGTTTAACACTTTCTTTATTTGAGAAAGAACATACTCCTTATGTAAGAGGTGAGGTCTCCAGACAGAAGAGAAATCCAGCTCTTTGTGTCCCCTCAATTCCTCCCACAGGCAGGACAGTGAAAGAAGTTGAAATGGTTTGGCTTTGCATAGCACTGTTCAGTAAAAACTGAAACATCAGTGTGTTACCAAAATTGTTTTTCTCCTAAAGAGAAAGAACAGCATAATATCTGACACTATGAAGAAAAAAATGAACTCAGTCCTATGTGAAATCAGGACAATCTCTTTAACATGAGCAGCTCAGCTGGCTCCTGGTTGGCAGCAGCTGTAATTCTGGGCTTGTAAAAAACTTGCTTCAGGAAGACATCACTTCAGCTTTGCATTCTGGCTGGATGTGATCAGTTTTACACACAGGGGCTAGGGATCTTGTAATAACATATCTCTGCTTTCTGTTTAGTTAGCAAAAATCAACAGATGGGCAGCTACAGGGTACTATAATATACGTTCATTTCATTTGATTTGCCTTCATGGCTAAATGAGGTATTACAGGAAGCTTTTTCATTCACTATCTAAAATAGTGACAGTAGACACTGTTTAGAAAAATCCCTCCTTACACATTACTTCTAAAAAACTAACTGGAAGTCAGAGGCTTTCTCACACATTTTTCCTTTTCTTCTCATGTACGAGTTCTAAACTGATTTCGTCCTTTCTTTAATGAGAAAAATATGCACTTACTATCTACCTATTTACTTGGTGATAATGAAACCCTAAAACTCTTTTACCCAAACTTTTCCAAAACACTGTCATACACAAATCCAAATATTTTGATGTAATATTTTGGTCCAGAAAAGCCTATTTTGTAAAATGCATCCACAAGGGCTTTTACTACTCTTCTCTAGCAGATCACATTCAAAGATTGAGAGAACATTATGCACCATACATGGAGCTACTGCAATTTACATGTTGTTGGCTTTTGGAAAAAAAAAAGAAAATGCAGGACTGACACCTTTCTTCTAGGTAACAGCCTATGGCAGTAACATTACAGGAGAGTTCCTCTGGACTGAAGCATTGGAGACCACAGGGTGTACATTTAAATCTGTTGGCATCATTCCTCAGGAAAGCAATCTGAGTGTCTTAAATAATCCCTTGTGGTTTCCCACCATAACTGCTGCATTTTCCCCTGTTCAGCATGGCTGTAAAATATTTCCATATACAGGATGTTTCTGTGTGCTGGTAGTCACTATCAGTTGTAGCAGTTCCTTGAGATCATTGGCAACGGGAATAAAACAGAAGCAGTACATCATTTTTGCACATTTTTGCACATTTTTGCACATTTAAGTGTGCATTGGAGAAAATGGTTAACTCACTTTTTGAGCAGAATAACTGTTTTCTGTAAATGACACCTGCTTTTCTAAGTTCTTTTCCTCTAGATCTACACAACCAGCATTAAGAGTAAGATAAGCTCCCCGAGTCCAGAAGATATATTAGTTAGATATCCTCAGGGAATAGCCTTATTGGAAAAATGCCTGCCTGTTTTCACTAGAGAGCTTTTTTTACGAACAGAAGATGGTATGTTTTCATGCATATTTTAACTTCTAAAATGCATAAATTGTATTGCACTTGAGGATGGTAAAACTGCATCTGGATTGAACGTCTGCATAAAAAGTCAAATTCAAGACAAATTAAAATAGCAGTCTTAGAGGCTCTCAGATGTTTCTAAATTGAAACGTGACAGGCATTAAAGAAAATTTAGGTCAACTACAGTTTGCTGATTCTTGTCTTCTGTGAAGTTGAGCTCCCAATAAAATGCTAAATAAAAACCCAAGGAGCTTTACTAAACAATGAAAAGTTGTGAAGAATATCTAATGAAGACTTTCTTCTGTCTTTTTAATTACAGGATCAAATATGTGATCTCAGACTCTCTTAGATCTAGGGGATCAAGTATTTATTTCGGCCTTTATGAGAGTTGGCGAGGATCTATTATTTTTCTGGTTCCCATTAATCCCCTGGAATTTATTCTTTTTTACTAATCTTCTCCAGAAGTGTAATGGGTTTCTTAAAGGAAACATTGCCTTTGTTTTTGAGGGACTAATCACATTCTGACAGGTAAAATTAAGAATGGTTTTGCTCCTATGTTTGAATTTTCTATATTATAGTGAAGAGTTTTTCCTGGAGATGAATGATTTTCTCTGTCCGTGGTTTGTACTTTCGGCTACAGTATACTTTAGGCCTGTAATTACCCATTATTGAATTACAAAAAAACATAAAAGGCCCTTTCTTGTCTTAATGTAAAAGAAAAATAGGATAACATGCTTTAGAAAGGCCTGTGTGTTGTTAGGTGTAGTAATACAAGTGTTGCAAGCTTAATCACTTTTGAATTCCACTTACGGACAGAATTTCAGACAAATCACGCGTTACTTCAGAGTGTAACATTTCAGCCTAGGAGATGTTGAACAGTCTTTGAGTAATTAGATTTGCTAACATGAAAGTGGGTAGAAGTACTGGCCTCTAATAACGAATTTGTAAGTTGCCTTTTTTAACTCCTTTGATTTTTCCTAGCTGACCTTCTCAATTGTCTTCTCACTACGTATCCATCAAGCTGAAGAGCCAGTATGCCAGAAGTGATATTCAGCTTGGAGGTGTTCTTACTTGTCTCGAAAACAAACAAACAAACAAACAAAACAAAACAACAACAACAAAAAAACATTGCTAGACATGCCTAAATTACATTTGTCTCCCTATCAGAGCACTAAATCATACCACCTGTGTGTAGGGTCTGAATAAACAAGCTTTAAGAAGGGTTTTTCCAGGATTTGAAGGGATTGAAAAAATCCCCTTATGGGCTGTGGAACACTTGGGATATAATTCATTTCATCAGCTTTTGCTACCCAAAAGCTGACTGTCTAGTTAAGCAAGTTATCTTGGCTCCGTATGTAGTTAATGGGGAGAAAATGGTTTCTTCCCTTCTCTAAATGGGCACTTAAAATAGATGGGTTGAATTACCCTCTGAAGTTTCTGCACTCTCTCCATTAATTAGAGAGAGATTCTTCAGCTCTAACTTCAGTGTCTAAAAGTTAGATTTCAAAGTCTTACTTAAACTCAGTGTATCAAATAGGGAAAATAACATTTCCAGGGAGTTATCCATCCTCTTCTAACATAAGCATTCATGGCAGAGCAAATGAATCTACGAAGGGAGCCCAGGGTGACAGACATCTAACAAGGAAGACAGGTTAGTCTAGGCAGCTAACATTAACTGAGATGAAATTCTCAGGTTACTTGGACAGCAAGTTAGCCACTACAACTGCAGAGCAGTGTTTCTGCTCTCAAAGGAGAGTGGGAGTACAAATCCATCATGTCACAGATGTGCTGGTGATCTCTGTTTGCCTTTTCTTCTGATTTCTTTGTAAGCAAAGCTATGTGATTCTTCAGAATATGTTTGAGAAGTGCCTCTGCAGGATGTCTCTGCAGCAGAGCCTTCTGCAGAGATGAGGATCTTGAATGCTGTGCCTTTGGAGGCTTTCCACACACACTCTGCAGGATTAGATTTCTACAGGAGGTGGGGCTGTTATTTGCCACAAGGGTTTCTGAAAGAAAATACAATATTTCCTCAGTGTCAAGGGATGCAGTTTAAAATTATTTTTCATGCAAAAGCAAGGATTAGGGGATCTATTAACTGCATTGTTCAAAATGTACACTGCTACCCTTATTAGGAAATGATGTTATTCTGCATAAAATTCTTTGTTCTTCTCTACCTTTAGGAGATTTGCTTGTAACTCGCACTTAAAGACAAGCTGATATTTAGCATCACTGTTGATTTCAGTATATTATTTTGGGGGGGGGGGGGGGTTTTTTATTATTAACTATCAGTGAGTCACTGCAGCCTAGTTCAATTGCAAATCTGTTTCTCTAGGTTTGGCTTTATGAGTAAATTACTTCAATATCAAGTAGAGTGCAAGTTTGCAGCTACTATACAGTAATTGCTTGTGCACATGTGCTTGTATTCTGGCAGATTGGAGAGTTTGACACTACTCATTCTACCCACGTTGTGAATATTATTAAGCAAATGTGAAAGTACTGGAATATATATTGGATGATTTTTTTTTTCCTCTCTTTTTTCTTTCTCTCTCTCTCGCTTTTATTTTTATTTTTTCTTTCCCCAGCAGAATTGTTGATGGAAAATCATGAGGCACAGATATAGAAAGCAAATGCTGCCTTAAATGTCCCCAGTCAATTGATGGGACAGATACAAGCTGAATAATAACCCTGCAATGGGGAAACATAGAACAGGGTAGAGCTGTAACAGTGAACTCAAGTTCTTCCATCTGCATACCTACCCTTTCTCACTGTTACTGAAGGTTACTGTAATGAAACTATAAGTAGGTTATCCTTAGAATTTTCCCAATGGTCATAAAGGCATATGTTATGGACTTCATGCTAGAGCTTTAATCAGCTCTGCCCTTGATCTCTCTGTATTCAGTTTCCATACATCTCCTCCCATGATCACCTCCTGGGATGATACTGGCTGTAACCCAGAACAAGAAACAAACAGAGAATAGCAGTGTCTAGAAAAATGCAGTGCTAAGAGTTAATTCAGTGTGGTTGATACTACTAAGCATTAATCCTTGTTAGGGAACTTTCAATGAAGCTTGAGCATAATATTTTTCCTTCCCTTTTTTGTACTCTGGTAGCTAAGGAGAGATAAACATAAGACATATCTGATTAGCACCCTAAATTCAGGCAGCAGTGAGACCAGGCTTAGAGCTGCACAGAGCTTTTGCTTGAGAGGCAGAAGAATTTCTTCATTATTATGTTAAAATGAGAGGAGATTTCAATCTCAAAACATCAGAGACAGGATATTTACAAATAAGACTCTTTGGGGACAGGCAGTTTCTGTGTTTCTTTGATATATTTGTCTATTTGTTGTCCTTTACCTAATGATCCACTCTTCTTAACTATCTCTAGCTTTTTGGCTTACCTTTTGTACTTATGCCTGAATGATGATCTGTCCCTGACTGAGGCTTATATCATCTTCAATTCAACTTCAGCATATAGTTGGGAAAATAACATGGCATAATTACACATAATTGTAGCACGATGGGGAATTACAGTAGAGACCACTGGAATGCAGTCACTGTTTCTCCATACTCCAGGAGAAAAGAGAAGATCTGACTCATTATAAGAGGAAAAAAAAGAGAAATTACTTTCAAGAAAATGACATGGAGAAGTAGCATGCAGAATTGGTTTAGAAGTGTATATTACCACACCCGGAAGACAGGAAGTGATCCTAGGGTGAGAGCTATGTCCACATGATACATTCATGCACATTTATTCTAGTGGCTTTGCTATTGCACTTCTGGGTACAACTTTGTTGTAGGCAGGTGTGGTGGAGGAGGATAACAGACGGAAAAGAAAAGGCAGAAGGAAATGTGGGAGAAATTTAAGGAAGTTTTTATCTCCTTATCTGTTAGTAGACTGAGAGAAATTGAAGGCAGCCTTCAAATCTCCCAGAGGCAATTTGAAAGTCAGGTGTGAGTTTTATGCTGTCTATAGCAATTTTATCAAGAAAAGCAAATTCCACAAGAAAATAGGTGAACCTCTGTTTACACAGAGCAAATGAGATACTTGAAACAGCAAAATATTATGACTAGATTATATTTTAAATGCAAAGAAGCAACATGAATATCATGAAAGTTGAAAAATTATGAAATTATGATAGCATTATGAAAACTTAAGAACTCTATACATTTGACAAGTAATTATTAATGGCAGCACTGTATCTTGTAGAGTTGTATGAAGTATAAAGAATGAACTTCACATTTTAAAGAGAAACTTGAGTGAATCTTGAAAAGCAATATTGAATGAAATTAGAACTGAAGGAGAAGCTTAAATGCAATATGATTGAATTCTAGTTTACAGAATATCCTTTTATTTATACACTGACCTCTCAGAAGAAACAGGATTGCCATGTTTGGAGATTTTTTTGATTCTGAGAAAATATTGCTGAACAGACTGTTTAGTAATATAGAATTCAACATTTTCTTTCACACAAATTAATAAAGAGAACTCCATAGTCTGGTTTTGAAGATAAGCTTGAATCTGAACCAGCCATAAAGAAATGTTGTCATTTTGAAGTCTTTGAACACATAATATTAAGCGATTAACTTCATATTACTAATGACTTCAAGTAATTTAGTAACTGAAACCTAACAGTACATATGCAAATAGTCTAACTGACCACCTGTAACTGAAGCAGCTTAATGTCTTGATAAAAAAGAATATCTTAAAAAAACCCTCAAGCTGACCTCCCAGTTACAAGCAAGCATCGGAACTGGAGTTTCTTTATCTACTGTTCAGTGTATTCTTGAAAGCAGACAGACAGCTACTACTCACTGAACAAGATAGAGAAATCAGGCAAAAAATTGTTATATTACTCCACTTTTGAATGCCTATGGTCCCTTTGTTATAAGGTGGTACTCTGTCACTAGAGAGGAGGACTGATATAGGGTAGGTTTAAGGCCTGCAGGTTTCAGTTATGTTTCTGAAGTGTTATTTCCTGATGCTAGCTTTGATTTCACTTGTGCCAAGAACAGAAGATGTGCATATTTTGTGAATGGAACTGATTAACAAAGAATATGCCAGCCCACCGTATCATTCACAATCAAAAAATCAATACACTCTAGGAAGCCTATACTTTATTTTGACTGTTTGTAAGTCTAGATAATATATGACTGCAGTAAAAAAAAAAGCAAAACAAATGTCAGATTTTTTAATTCAATTCAGGCAAAAAAAAGTCTGTTTCAGACTGCATGTAAAGCTATGGCAGAAGCTGAGTTTATGGCACACAATCACCATAAGAATGCTATTAAGCTCATGGTCATTATCAATGAAATTTACCTTCTGCTTTCCATGAGGCACGAGCTGTATGTAAGCATGTATCAATATATCTTATCCATAGGAAGAGATCTTTTAGGGTTAGGCCATTACATTTAAAAAGACAGCTGTGGTGTGAGTGTCTAGGGAATGTGTACGGTTACATTTAGGGCTAGATATATTCCGACAAAATCACTGAATAACCTGATTATGTGTATAAGGAACTCACTACCTGCTATCAGGATCGAATTGTACCTCACATTAAGACCCTGAATAGTCATTAATCTTGAACTGATCAAGTTGGTCTAAAAACATACCAGGCTACCAGGATGGTGACAAAATGATTTTTTCCTTCCCATCTGAAAAGCAACATAGTGTGAAACATGGAAAATGTAGATAATGAGGTAGATAATGATGCTCTTATAAACAGAACCTTTTTCCTGTCTGCTGTCCCCTAAGAAAAGAAAGAGAGAAAAGCTGTGAAGAAGAATGACTTGGAGAAGATAAATTCTAAGTTCTTCTTTTTACAAATGCATAGAAACCATATGCAGGAGAGGTATAATTTTATAGAAGAGAGACAAGATTAAATTAAGGAATTGACTAAGTGTGGAGAAAGGGACAGAGAATCAGTACTTCAGAGGCCTCCAGAAAAAGAACATCCTTAGCTGCTCAGATGTCTATGAATTTTAGTCAATCTGAAATAGGAAAATGATTTGGAATTTGAAATTTCATTTGGAATTTCAGGTGTGTAGACTGCATTAGTTTAAATGGAAAATATTAATGACTCTCTAAGTCATTGTTCACTTTCTTTATTACCTGTTTGTGAGGAAGGAAATAGTAAATTCATAGCTTTGAACATGGGGATAGTACAAAAGTAGAAGTGTCATTGGTACGGTGATGGCCAAGAAAACCATATAGTCTCATTTCTGCGAAAGGATTTGCTTGTCCTTCTCTTCCAGAGAAGCCATGGAGACCAAGGGAAGCTTAAGAAGAGATGGACCTATGTGAGACTGAAATATATTAGCCTGATAATTTTCAGCTGGAGACATCTACTAGAGTTGTAGTACGTGTTTAATGTTATGCACAGTGAGTACTTCCTGGAAAGACAAACCAAGACAGTGCATATGTCTTTGTGAGACAGATTCCTGAATTTAAAGTAGCACTGTGCTAAAACCTTCAGTGTATATCTGCCCATCAGATCAGTCAGTAAAATATTCATACCTGTCAGCATCTTCTCGATTTACAGCTTTAAATATGTTCTCTTATTTAGAAATATGATAATGGTGGCAGTGGGTTGCCCTACTAGTGGAAGTTGTGCTAAACTCTGACGCCAATACCACTTATTAGATGTAGGTCTATCAAATTAGATTTAGGCTAATAGTTAACATGTCTGTCTGTACACATACTCATTTCCTTAATAAATCTAAATTCTTGAGAAAATGTTTGAAATAATGCTTGGAAAAGTAGCAAGGTGAAGACATAGCTTTAGAGAGCAGTGAAGAACAAGAGAGTTTGACACCTGTGTAGTTTAGGTTATTGCTAGAGGGTGGCAATTTAGTTCTTATGAGCCAATGAGGCTTTTGTCTTTGTGGCATTTCAACCAGCTATTCACAGGTGGCATGCTATTGTAACTGCACTCAAAATAGCATCAGCTTTTTTAAAGCCATAATGATAACTGAAAGTTTGGCACTCAAATACTTCAGCTCATTCGACTTTCAGCTTGCCCGATGGAGTTAGTTAAAGGAAGCACAATACGCTGATCCTCTGGCAATTGCACTGGAGCTTTTGTGGCTGAAAGTAAGCTTTAAAAAGAAAATCTATACATAGCATAGCCACATATCATTTGGAATGCCACTTTTCTTGCCATGTACGACAATTACACCTGACATTAGCAGCAGTGCTGATGTTAAAAGAATAGCACTAGGGACATTTCTTAGCTAGGGTCTTTGGCACTGCTGAGGCTGTACAACAGAGGCTGTTGACTGTCATTCTCTGCATTTCATCTCTTTTGGGCTATAGATCAGGAATCCCATTCAGTTGCTTGTGGGTAGATGAGATATTGAAGTTTGCTTTTTTGAAAAAGCCCTTGTATATATATATCCTATATAGCTTGGGTAATTAATAATTCATGCATTTTATCAACTACTTACATTGGATGAACTTTAACAACTTGAACTTAGAAATACATGAGTAATATGCAGTTTAATTTAGAATAGGATTTTTCTTAATTTAAATCAATAGGAATATATATTTTTTATATCTTCCAGAGGGAAACTAGGCCAAAGAGAGGTTATTTTTCTTCTAGAAAATGTGCAAGGCACCACTTTTTGGCAATTGTAGTATAGACATTCATCTTAGAATGATTTATCTAAAATATCCAGAAACATTTTTTCTTAGAAAAATAAATATAGGAATATGTTGCTTTACACTTCTAAACCTTGTATAATTTGTTTCAGTTTATAGGTAGATAGTTATTGCTACCAGATTAGATTGTGTTAGTTTTGTGAATTGACTTTGAATTAGTGCAAGTGAGTATGTAATAATCAGGGCAGTGAAAATTCATGCTGTTGAGAAATGGCTTAGTTAGTGCTACAGATCTGCTTCTTAGGAATTTGGCCAAACAAAACCTTTGAAAGCTGTTGACTTCCTTTACTCAGGAGATAAAAATGTGAATCAGACAGTTTGTAGGCTAGTGAAAAATGCAGACAGCTCTTTATCTAGGAGACAAAGTTAATGCCAAAAACCTGAAAAACTATTTGAAATGAGACAATTCTGGTTTCATTTTTACTTTGTCTCTTCAGACTACTTCACAAGCAGAAATCATTTTTCCCAAGGCCTTGCTATCAAAGTTTTACCTAGAAAGGAAGGAGAGTCACATGTATTTCAAAATGATTCAAAAATCATTCACTACTACAAAATCCTGTATAAGCCTACATTTCCAAAGCTATAAGTGTGACTTCAGGAACCTTACTGCTGCCTTTGCCCTTTCTCATTGTACACTACAGTGCTTTTAGAAGTCTGATTTTTAAAGGTTAAGCTCTTCTTGTACAAGTAATATAAAATATTCTCTAACCATAGGATTTTCTTCAAAGTGAGAAAAATTCATGCTTTGTTGAAAAATGCTTTAGTTTCAGAGTTGATGTTCTATAGTTACCCACTAATTTTATTATATTTTGATACATTTCTGCTCTCTGAGAGATTGACTGGGAAGATTCCAAGGCAGAATGTTGGTTGAACTTTGTCTTTTGCATACTTTTTTTATGGAAGAACATTTAAAAAAAACTAAATATTCTTATCAGGCCTTTTCTGTGAATATTTTTACCAACAACTTCTCTTGATCACTTTGCTCTGAAAACAATGAAAAAGTGTGGATGTCTTTTTTGAGTGTTTAGTGCTTTTGTATCGCTCAATTTATCTTTCTAGTAGTCCTAAGGAATGGAAATTTAATTTGAGAATTCAGCCTCAGGCTCTTCCGGATGTATCAGCTTTTTCCTATTCACTCATTCCAGCACCCATGAGTCAGGGCACCAAATGTTCCCAGTGAGGCTGCTTCCAGTGCGTAGCTGAAGTTGCAAGCACTTAGTCACAGATGAAAGAGACATGGATGAGTATCTGTGTGGCATCAGATGTGCAAATGGGAAGGAACTTTCCCACCATGAGATGTCTGGGGAGAGAGCTCAAACAAGATGGCAAGGATCAACAGTATGCAGAAGCTAAAGTAAAGCAAACAAATAGTGGATAGAAAAATTAAACCACTTATATTCTTCTGTATTCAGTGTATTCATTCCTCTGTCAAATTCTGAGCAGTTGCTAGTTTTCTTTAAATTACATCATGATGCATATAATTGTTGTATTATGATTGTCTTAATTAAAGGACTCAAAATTTTGTAAAGGCTTCTGACAAATAGGAAGGAAACTAAATGTGAAAAAAATATTTTTTAAAGGAATTACTGCTTCCAGTATTTAAATGAATTCAGTCATTATTTGGCATCCTCTTTCTTAAGATTATATTTTAATGGATGATTATGCACTCTGACTTTTCCACTTTCACTGCAATTCATTTTTTTTTTTTGTAAACATAATCTGTAATACAGATTCCATCATGATGCAAGATGAAAATTTACAGACAGGATGAATTTCTAGGAAAAAAAAAAACAACAAAACAACAACTACAAAGTTCAACCTATTCTAACTATTGAGATAATCAAAATATTCTTACATTGATTTTATTTGCTTGGTTGGTTCAATTCCATTTATGGAAGCATCTAAAATATTTGATTTTTTCAGCTTAAAAAAAAATTAACTTAAAAAAAAAACCTTAAAAAAAATAACTTAAAAAGTTATTTAGCATTTAAAACTACATCTAATAAGCTTACATTAAATATGTATATGATTGAGGCTCGAATCAACAAAATAAATGAAGCAGAGAAAGAAAATGTTATGATTTATTAGATCAGTGAATACTAAAATTTGTATTATTAAGTGTGCCTTAATTTTGCAAAGATACTCTATGCTACAACTAATTGGGCAAAGTATTAAAAAAATGGATGAATAGTTTTTTGGAAGGTTCATTGACACTATCACATTTATAACTAGTTTTAAACCTTTACCTCTCCTGAGTAATGACAGTATTTTACATTTTTGGTCTGGTCTTTAAGTCAGAATTCAACTTATTACTTAGAATTTCACAATGTCTCTGTAATTGTCTTTCTGTTTGGCTCAAAAATGCCTTTATTCAACCCTTAAAAGAGTTGAAGTGACCCAGTACACAAAAGTACTGACTGATATAACATGCTTTCCCACATCACACAACATGATGCAACTGCATTTACTGTGCAAAATGCTTTATTTCTCCATGCAGTGTCCACCATGTTCTACATTTTATCCTCGAAGAAAATAGAACATTATAGGGTCAGCTTCTGTATTGGAACCTACAGTGATAGAGTTTTAGTCTGTGATGACTAAGAAAGCTGAATTAACACTGACAGCTCTCATACCTGATCCTGGAAAAAGTTACAAGGACTCTGTATAGTGAATTCTGGCATGCTGAAATCAGACAAGAGGAAAGGTGGAGTGAGGTATGGCTGAAATCCTGTCTAACATCTGTCAAGACTGTCTGCACTTGTGAAAAAAGGGATTGTGCACCCAAAAGCTGGGCCCTCATTTTTATAGCATAAGACCTCTTTTTTTTTTTTTTTTTTTTTTTTTGACAATGGTAGGCCTCTTCATTCAAGGCTTTAAGCTTACTCCGTCTTCAGTACTCTTAAATTGCAACTTAACCATTAAGGTAAGGATTTCTAAGGATGACTATTTTTTAGTGCTCCTCTTAGGTCTAGACTACATTGCAAACAGAAATGATAAATTCATGGATCCACATGGCTTTACCCAGAAGTCGGCTCTTATAAATTTTGATTCGGATTCCCTTCCTAGGTCATCTCCTTCTGGTCTCATTGGGTTTCCATTTCCTGACTGTACTATGTTCTATAGTGCACACACTGGTGCTATACTGGAATATAATGAGCACAGGCTCTACTCCCTCCAAACTCAGAGTGCCTCAGCACCAGTCTCCATTTCCTCATCAAATACTTTTATTGTGAGACTATGGCTTCTTTCAGTAAAGCTCATTGCAGTCTTACTAACTCATTTTGGTATGAGCGAAACTCATTTATTCATGATTATTTACAGTATGTGGAGAAGTTTTCAGGAAGACGGGAGCTTCACTGAATGCCAATAATAGCACAACCTTCAACAAGTGGAGAGTTTTTTACTGAAAACTATAGGATTTGAATCTCTCACATCCAAGCAGGCATTCTTGGATTTGTCTCCTGAACACAAACTTCTGAGTTGCGTGTGACTTGTAGCCCTGATTAGATTTTCCAGTGAGAAGTGTGTGAGGAGTGATTATGTAAATGATTGTAAAGTTTAGAATTGATAATTTAATACTTTGCTCCTCTATGTTTGCTGTTCAAAATTTCAGTAATATGTTTTTATATTTTTATTTAAATCAAAATGTTGTGAACATAATTAAATAATCTTTTTCATTAAGTAACAAGAATAAGGAATTTTTCAGGAATTCAATGAGTAAATAAAAAAGTAGCTGACTTCAGGGCATAAGAAAATGAGATACAGAAGGGGAAAACATACATGAATTAGCAGAACACAGCTTAAGTCTCTCAAGGCCTGCTTAGACATTGACTTTGTTATAGTAAAGGTAGACTGAAGTTAACTGAGAACAACCAGCACTGGGGTGTACATCTTGTCCTCATCAGAACCACAATCTCTGCCTGGAGTCTGTTGCAGCCTTTTACAGATATTCTCCTTAGCCAGACAAAACCAGCAGCTTTGGTTACCTGTAAACTCATTTCCTCTGGAGATCTGTGGTGACTCAGATATGTTTACAATTACAATCCATTATTTATTTCCTCATCCACCTACAGGCTGCAAAAAATTAGGACAGGATAAAATTTAATGAAAGACCAAGTTATGTATTTCCTTAATTTAGCTTAATTTCTTTATTCCTTACTTTCTGTTCTTATTTGGAAAATATAGTCTGCACAGTATAGTCCATGTGTGTGATAACGTCTACACTGTACTTTAGTGCAGGTCCACTGCAAAAAAACAAAAAGAAATCAGAGAAAACCAAAAGAAATACACAAATCACTCAAGATGGAGACTACATTAATTTTGAACCAAAGACTGAAAAGCCACAGCGTAACAACATCGTAGGAATAAAGAGCAGAAAGGTGGGCAAAACTTTTACTGCACATTGGATAGTTAGTGATATGTGAAACAGACAGACTCCTTTCTCCTACAGAGGAGCTGATGAAGTTTTAGGAGGCAGCTTCCGTTCTCCTTAGGTCAGTTATGTCCAAGCAGCAAGACGGGAAACTCATTCAACATATGGGATAGACCAAAACTCTGAATTGCCAGGCTTGAGCATCATTTTTTATCTAATATCTTTTTCTAATGGTCCAGGTAGCTACATTTGTTTGAAGACTTTTTTACCTATTCAGAAGAATGTTTATGAAGAAATGAGAAAAAGGACCTTGAGTGAATACAGGAACAGTGAAACCTATCAAGTAAAACTAATGCAGTAGGGTTTCCTATGTAGTATTACCTTTATTTAGTACTCTTATGTAACTACAAAAGTAAATCCCTTGAAAGTTGTATTCCCACTGACAGCCTCCCTGCTATTTTATAGTGGCATCCTCTACAGTTAATGTTCTATACAGCTTTCTTTTGTAAGCTGTGATTTTTCAAGACTTTATTGTAGCAACAAAGCTGTTAGAAAGGGATGTCATCCTGGGAGAGTCTGGAAAATGAATTTTAGTTTAAACTAGTTTACCATGTCTAAATTAAAGGCAGAGGGATATTTTTCATTTTTTAGGTTTTATCCATCTTTTTCTTTAATAGGCCAATTTCTTTTCTGTTGTAAACTGATATGGTTCCCCTGAAGTTTGTAAAAAGAATGTTAGGCTTCTGTTTAGAGTAACTGTCTCAGTTTTCAAACAAGGATTGTTTTACTGCTTTCAGTGCACTGCAGATCTGAGTCTGCAGTTATGCCCTTGTGCACTTTTTCAAACTGATGCCCAGCAGTACAAGTTTATAATGCGTGAAGGAGATGTATAGATGCTCTGCATGGCAAAACCAGAAATGGGTTCCTGACTTACTGTGATAGCTGCATTGTATTTTGTTCTTAAATTAACATCTGCATCATCTAAACAGTAATAAAACTCTCGTAATTTTTCATATCTAAGAAACTGTTATGCAGGAAAATGTCTCTTTTGCTTCATCCATTGGCCAAAAATGTAATAAATAGATTGCATATTCTATGGAATCTCAGACGTTTGCCTACTGAAGACATAGAGCTCTATGCTGGGTACTCAGTTGCAATACTAGACACCAACTTATTTAACAACAGCCGCAAACAATCAAAAGAACAGCACTTGTTTTAATAAGAAAGCCACTCAGAAGAAAATCCCATTCTTTTGTGGAAGCAAGAAATAAATGTGCAGTAATATGACACATACACAAAATCAATGTTCATCTGTTCTCCAGGACAGAAAAATTGCAGTACCTGACCATGATGTTGTGTGGTAATCTTAAGTTCTAACAAGGGCACTAGTGTAAGCCTCAGTTTTATTGACATATTTCTGCATCTGTTATTTTAAAACAGACACCAATACAAGTATCTGTAATACAGAAAAAAATTCCTATCTCTCAATCAGAATTTTTTTCAAGAAAAATAAATAATCGATTTTATGATGTACAAGATTTGATTCATAACTTTAAAGAATATTAAACAAACAAGCAGATAATGTACATATTTTGTACAGTCTGATGGAGTGTGTTGAAATTCTGTTCCTTCAAAGTCCGCCTGCTAACTGGAGCACTATTATAAATTGGGTTTTTCAGAACACAGTGACCAATTTCCGTCCTGTTCCTTCAAGTGATATTGTGGTTCTACCTGCTGAGATGTGGTGCATATCTGAAGGGCAGGAAAAATATGTTAGTTTTGCTTTCCTCATTTGTTCCTTTTTAACATCAATATCTAGGCTTTATAAGTGTCTTTTGTATACATTTAGAAGTTTACCATAGTGAAATATTGTTACAGAAACCCTCTCTGACACATAATAAAGAATAAAATGTAAAAAAAGAAGAAAAAGAAATGAAGAAAGTTAATAATGAGTTTTATATAAATATAAGTATACCTTACACACATTTGTTCCTAATATGTGCATATTCAGTGATTTTATTATATTTTTATAGCATTCTGTCATTTCCATGTGATATTATTGAACTTTATGGTACATTATAATCAGTAATATTGCTTATGGTCTAACACTGTTGGAGCTTTATGTCGAAAGTTCACTTATAGGATCCATTTAAAGCAGTCTATTTCATTACAGTTGTTTCTCAACCCCTCCCCCCCATCTCCTCCTTCTAGTACAACATTCTGAGAAAAGCAATTACCTGGCTGTGAAGCATATTTCTTGAACAGCAGGATCTGGCTTAGTGGCCTGCTCCTTATATCTACAGAACTATTCTGGCAATGATGAAAGATGGAAAACAGGTGAATCTTTAGCATCTGCCTTCTAGTTAAAGAGTGGATTGTTTTTGCCTAAAGGCTTTTTTTAGGGAGGGAACTTAGTGCTTTGTTTATGATTTACATTAATTTCTTCTCTCCTATGCCCATGTGATGTTAAATCACCCAGTGCTTAGGTATTCATTAATCATCAGTGTGTATATGTTTGTGATAGAGAGGAAAAAAAAATAAGGCTTTCAAAAAGATAAATATGTATTTAAAATATTTGGATAAGATTGTATATTTTACTTAAGACACAAAACAAAGAGGGCTTGATTTGTTGGCAGGAAAATAAGTAATTTATTGCTTTCTTCAGCCGATCCAAATAAATCTCTCTCCCTTCCTTCTGCACATGGGTTGGTAAACAGTGGTTCCCTTTTAGTGAAATTTAGAGAGGGGAAAGCTTGTTTTGTTTTGTTCTGTTTTGTTTCCTGGTGAGGGCTAACAACAAACATACTAAAGTGCTATTTTTTAATTTTTTTTTTTATTTTTAACCAGAAGTTCTCATATGCGACAGCAAAATGTCTTCTGTTGCCTGCCTTTATGGCGGAGAGTCTGATAAAGGAGTCAGTCTCTGCAGAGATCAGGTGAAGGACATAAGTTCTCCCTGTTTATAAAAGCATATTTAAGACTCGGAAGGTGTTTGCATTTAACCTCTTGTTTGCTTACCTGCACGGAAAGATTGCTGGGTAAAGATCTCCTGAGCATTATGAAATGTATCCTGGTACTTTGTAAAATAATTCTACTTCCAAAGTAGACTTCAAAAAAAGTAGGTTGCTAGTCAACATACCACACGATAAAGAAGTAAAAATCTGTCTGTGGTTAATAAGTGAATATTTTCAGGTAGTGTAGTGAAGCTACTATTTTGTTCAATTCTATTTATGGTCTGTGATGAAATAGTTTATAAATGGAATAATTTGTTCAATATGCAGTCCCTTTATTTTTGCATTTATTTCTACTCTGTGTAATACAATAATCCAAATGACGTGTACCTGAATCTGCAAATTGAATATTGCATCCCAGTTATTTGCAATATGATAAAAATATTCAAGAAGTGGTAAATAAAATAATATACATAATATATCATGAGAGAAGAGATACCTAACATTGTTAATTAAATAAGTGTGTGCTCTTAAGATACTAGTAATGATATTAAGAGTGATTTTTGATGCATCAAACTAGTTGAAAGATGTCCAGCTTAGCAAAAATATATTAAAAGTAGAGGAGTGCTGTCACCAAAGCTTGCTTATGTGTAACTTGAAAAGTAACTGTACACTAAGCCCAGCAGAACAAAAGATCAAAGTCCTATAAAAAGCAATATATTTTTATTAATCATGAAACATTATTTTGAAAATAATCTGGAAGAAATTACCTTGGAGCTAAAACTTGATATTTGGTTATTTAAAGCATAACAATTGGAGCTTAGACTCTGAAATAGCTTTGAGAAATGAAAACCTAGTAAAATATATAGTATGGTATGATATCTGTGTAAGATGTACTAGGATACCTACACAATCACAGGCTATTTTATGGCTAAGGGGACATAGAGAGATTGTCCCAATTACTATAACCCAAAAGCTGTACCCTGGGGTTATTTTCTTTGGAAGCACAACATCCACACCACATGCTCCCCATTCCTACACCTTGATTTCACTTGGAGGAAAGTCTGGCAGGAGGGCAGAAAGTGAGGAGCCTTGCACTGTGAGCACAGTCCCTCCTGGCTCCTAATCTGGTTGCCGAAGTAGATGCCTGAGGGAATGTCTGTGCTCACCAGAAGTGTGACTTTTCCAAACAATATGAGATGATCTAATAAAAGGCACTGATTTTCCCTGGGAATCTTGCCTATAATATAATCACAGCCATCTACATCAGTTGTTCTCTTTTTCTTTTGTAAGACGTGCTCAGTTTCTGGCAGAGGGCTCTTTATTGTTCGTTTAGCACCTTCCTTATTAGCAGTGTATGCTGTCACTTTCTTTACTTCCATTTCCCAGCAAGCCAGACTGTCCTTACACCATCTCCCTGCCTTCATCTGGGGCAAATGGTCCTTATGTCTCTATACTTGCTTCTTTTTTCTTTTTTTTTTTTTTTTTTTCTTTTTTTTTCTTTTTCTTCCTTTCCTTTCCTTTCCTTTCCTTTCCTTTCCTTTCCTTTCCTTTCCTTTCCTTTCCTTTCCTTTCCTTTCCTTTCCTTTCCTTTCCTTTCCTTTCCTTTCCCCC
>JAPSGF010000113.1:1086871-1143152 GCA_035772895.1 Perdix hodgsoniae | reverse complement strand
CCCTTCCCTTCCCTTCCCTTCCCTCCCCCTCCCCCTCCCCCTCCCCCTTTTCCTTTTTCTCTTAAAAAGATGCTGCATATGCACCCTACATCCTATGTCACTTTCTATCCTGCTCTGTCCTCCCACCTGTCTGAACCCACACTGGTTTCTGACATGTAATACTTCCATGCTCTCCTGTTTCTGCAAGTTGATTTCTCCAGTTTATCTCCAGGGGAAATCCTTCCCAGGAAGACAAGAAACAACCTAATCTGAGGAACATTTAATTAAAGACATTTGAGGCTGTGGTAGAAGCACTCAAGTACTGCTGATGTTTGAAAAATCAAAAATCTAGGCATGTCCTCTTTCCTTGTCTGGTCTTTTCTCTATTTGAGAGTCTGATTTTTAACAGCATTCAGGCTGGACATGCATTGTATATGAAAAGAGAAACTACTTCAGTATCCTTGCAAGGAGTTGTTCATATTTTCAGTTGACCGTAGTCAACCCATGAAAGTATCAGTCATTACTGAAGTGTTGAGTTCTCTCTAATTTCAATTACTTTGCCCTTTCTAGAAGTGTTTTCCATTAAAATGATCTACACTTTCCTTTTCTCACCTTCCTTCCATTACATTTGGATTTCTCCAGATAAGTCCTCTCTCGCACAGTGCTGTTCATGCACATGTTCATGCACTGGTTACCTCTTTTTGCTTAATGTAGTGAGATATCTATCTCAAATAAGAAGCAGAGAATTCTCCCACGGTGTCAGTGTTTAAATCCAGATTTATCTTTATTCACATTTACAGCATTTTCCCTTGAAAATTGTCTTCCATCTCTCCTTGTGTGGCATTCTCTGTCATACAAAACCTGATATTAGTTTGGTGTGCTTGCCTGGTTTCCTTAGAAACCTTTCTGAGTGATTTCCTGTAAAGGAAATTATCATCCCACATTTAGGATGGTACAGTTACAACTGAATAATGTTTTGACAGAATTATCAAAATTAAATTGCACACCTTACTTTAGCACCACATCTGAATTAGCCTAATTTGTATTTTCAAATTCTAAATGCCTTCTCTTCGTTTTTGTGCTGCAGATCAATGTCCATCATGTTAAGAAAGTCATTGGATGAAGAAAGGTCATGGCTAATCTAGGCAGAGAAATATTATATGCAGGAATTTCATTTTACAAATGTGATTTTAGATTAGATTTATGTTAGGATTTTTGGAGTCTTTTTAAGTGACAAACCAGACTTTTGCTCAGGAAATGTTGTTATATCAATTCTAAATTTTTGCTACTATGCTTTATTTCAGTGGCATGCAATGCATGCAAAGTTATATTGTGTCAGAGTTCATCCTCCACTTCAATATCAGGAATTAATTGGGGATGTTAAGACTTTGATTCTCATATTGTAATCAGCAGACTTATCCACTGACAGATGAGTTTGAGACTTCAGATACCATGAGTTTTGCAAGCAACTCAGACACAAAATAGAACTATTTGTTTGATGTAGCTTTCTTGAAAGCAACTTTAGCTGAAATATATCTGTTGCTTTATTACTACTTTTGTACTCCTCTGAAATATGTATGCCTTCTGTCATTGTTTTACTGACAGCATGGTATTGTGGACTGGCCATATCTGACTGCTCTTAGTTCAGTTTTTCAAATGTAAATCAGATTTTATAAAGCCTGAAATAAAGAGTTATTATTAAGGAATATGATACATGATTTATTAAAACAAATAATATCTTATTCTCTGCACTACATAATGATACCATATATAATAAATTGAAAGTAATTTGTTCCAACTGTTCTCTACCATGAACTCATTATTCAAAATAATCCAGTACATTCTCAGTCTTTTTAAAACTAACAGTCATCTCATAGGAATTGCTTTCCATATGACTGTAGTGTAGATATCTTTTATCCAGATATTATTGAATGTATACAATGAGAAGAAATGTCCTCTTAGACTTTCTGCAAGTTAAATGATCTGAGCATTTCTAATTTCAGATAAATCTGGAATTACTAGTCATATGCTAACTTACAATAATTATTCCCTCTTACTTTGTTTCTCATCCATATTACATTTGTGAGGAAAATGCATTAAGGATGCAGTCTTATCACTGCATTACTCATCACAATGGAAAGGCCAATGCTTGCTTTGGTCCTGTGAGCCCCTTGTGGTCAAAGTGTATGAGATTGAAATGCCAAGTTTCCTTGCTCTTTCCCTCCTGCTGTACACTATTATGCTTTGCCAGCTCATTTTTCAATATAATCTATAAAATAGTTGTTTTAAAATTTTGTGAGTAAACTATCAAAACCTTGTTCCTTTTAAACTGGAATTAATTCCCGGATATAATACACATGCATTAAAGGCATACTAAGAAGGCGTTTTTGTGGTAAGCTATACATTACAAGAATCACCCCACTCCAACCTCCAAAAAAGAAAAGCTTAATCACATGATAGACTTATAGAATTACTAAGGCTGGAAAAGAATATTAAGATCCTCTGTTCCAACCGCTGACCCATCAAATGATGCATCTTTTACAGTTGGTAGTAAGATGGATGGCCTTTTGAAACAAGAATAATGGATTTTATATCCAACGAAATGTAAAAGCATTATGTACAACTAAAAATACATACATGTATGTGTACATACTGTAAGATGTTAAAACGAATACATACAAAATCTTGGAAGTTGCAGTTAAAGATTCACAGTTGGCAGCAAATAGATGTAGCAAGGTGAAGCTGTTTATTAGTTCTGGGCTTTTTCTTGGTGTAACATAAAGTTCCTGTGTTAAGAGAATAATGTAAAGCATAAGCGTGTAAGCTAGAGATGATGGGCAATAAAACTTCTGAAGCTTTCTGTTAATCAGTGATCATCGTTGTTTTTCTCTTTTGAAAGCTCATTAGTGCTTTAGAAATTAATATATGGATGTTGGAAAAAAAAATCTTACTATGTTTGCTAATAATTTACTGCCTGAAATGGATCTGTTATGTCATAGCATAGATTAATATGACGTCATATCATTATTGGTTTGAATTTTTCAGCATAAGACAAATCATATCGTCAAAAAGAGAGAAGTGGTATCCATTAGAATTCTGACATTTTAAGTAAGGATAACATTTTAATAAGTTGCTTTTTAAAGCTAATGCAAGAAAAGTGCTTCTGATTTTGCTCTCCCGAAGTTACAGTTTCTATGCAAACCATACCTGCTTTTCACTGGGGAAGAATACAGGGTTACCATCCAGACTTGCAGACACGGGATCAGGAAAGCCAAGGTGTAGGCAGAACTGAACTTGGCAAGGGACATAAAAAAGCAATAGGAAGACCTTCTACAGGTACATTGGCCAGAAGAGACAGGCCAAAGGAAGTGGTAAATTTAAAAGGAGAACTGGCTTCAATGGATGAAGAGAAGGCTGAGGTACTGAATGAGTTCTTTGCCTCGCTCTTCACTGGAGGCCAGGATTCTATTATTTCTCATGTCCCTGAGCCCTGCATCTCTAAACCTCTAGGTGGGGACCAGGGCGGTAAATCCCCCCTTCACTGTAAGGGTGGAGCAAGACCAAGACTGCCTCGTGAGACTGAATGTGTACAGACCTATGGGGCCGGATGGTGTGCATCCCAGGGTTCTGAAGGAGCTGGCTGAGGTGGTTGCTGAGATGCTCTCCATCATATTTGAAAAGTCATGGCTGTCAGGTGAGGTCCCGGATGACTGGAGTCACTGTCGCGTCACTCCCATTTACAAGAATGGGAGCAAGGAGGACCTGGGGAACTACAGGCAGGTGAGTCTCACCTCTGTGGCTGGGAAGATCATGAAACAGATCCTCCTGACATGCTTGATCAAATGAGGAGTGAGAGTGTGATCCAAGACAGCCAGCATGGCTTCACCAGGGGAAGGTCATGCTTAACCAATCTGGTGGCCTTGTACAATGGAGTGACAGCATTGGTGGACAAGGGAAAGGTGACCTATGTCATTTACCTTTATTTGACCAAGGCCTTTGACAGAGTCCCCCACCACATCTTTATCTCCAAACTGGAGGGATGTGGATTTGATGGATGTTCCACTCAATGAATAAGAAATAGGTTGAAAGGCTGCAGACAGGGTGGTCATCAATGGCTCTATGTCCAGGTGGAGGCCGGTAATGAGCAGCGTTGCCCAGGAGTCTGTCTTGGGATCGGTGCTCTTTAACATCTTTATCAATGACATCAATGATGGAAATCGAGTGCACCCTCAGCAAGTTTGCTGTTGACACTAAGCTGAGTGGTACGGTTGACAGTGGAAGGAAGGGATGCCATTCAGAGGGACCTCAACAGGTCAAAGGCTTGAAAGGTGGGTCCGGGTGAACCTGATGAGGTTCAACACAGCGAAGTGCAAGGTTTTGCTCTTGGGCCGTAGGAATCCCAGGCATCCATACAGACTGGATGGAGTGGTCCTTGAGAGTAGCCCTGCAGAGAAGGACGTGGGGGTCTTGATGGATGAAAAGCTTAACATGAGCTAGCAGTGCACTCTTGCAGCTTGGAAAGCAAATGGTATCCTGGGCTCCACCAGAAGAGGGGTGGCCAGCAGGAAGAGGGAGGTGATTGCCTCCCTCTACTCTGCTCTTGTGAGGCCCCATCTAGACTACTGTGTCCAGGTCTGGAGCCACCAGTAAAAGAAAGAGAGCTGTTGGAGAGGGTCCAGAGGAGAGCCACAGAGATGATCAGGGGACTGGAGAACCTCCCCTACAAAGACAGGCTGGGGGAACAGGGCTTGTTCAGGCTGGAGAAAAAAAAGGCTGCGGGGTGACCTCATTGCACCTTTGAGTACCTACAGGGAGCCTGCAAGCAGGAGGGAAATCAACTCTTTGAAAGGGTAGATAACAGCAGGACAAGGGGAAATGGTTTTAAGTTGAGGGAGGGGAGATTTAGGTTGGATATCAGGGGGAAGTTCTTTACAGAGAGTGTGGTGAGGTTCTGAAACAGGCTGCTCAGAGAGGTTGTGGATGCCCCGTCCCTGGAGGTGTTCAAGGCCAGACTGGATGGGGCCCTGGGCAGCCTGGTCTAGTATTAAACAGGGAGGCTGGTTACTCTGCATGTGGCAGGGGAGTTGGAGATTCATGATCCTTGAGGCCCCTTCCAACTCTGACCATTCTGTGATTCTGTGATTCTGATGCCACTAATTTCCAGATCACTAATAGCTCTCTTTCCATAAAGATAACTGATCTGATATCAGATGGATTTACTGGACTAAAGCATGGAAATCTGGAGAGGTCTTAGTATTCTGATGGGAGATACTCTCTTAATAGATGATTCAAGTTGAAAAGAGATGCATTAACATCATTCTGATGCATCCGTCTGGTTCACACCTATTAACATATCTCAGTGATAACTAATGCATAATATTCTTTAAAGCCCATAAACATAAACAATTGTTATATGGTTTCTAGAATAGTATACAAAGCATAGTTTTAAATACCTGAATATTTCTACAGTTGTTTTTTTTTTCTTTATCTTCCTCCGACTGGAAAGCTTCTCCGACACATTCATGTTAAAGATGTGTTTTAATGTCAGAGACACAACTCTAATAAAATGTTCAGTGTCTAAAGGACCCAATATTTTTATATTGTATCCAGTATAAAATAGGAAATGCATGATTTTGATTTGTAGATATAAAGCTTTTATTTGTATTTTTATACTCTGTCTAAAGAATACAGCTGTAGCTCAGTCTTACACTACGAACAACATGTAGTTTGTTGAATCCATTATATAACATATCTGCTGTATTGCTTTAATGTATGTAATGGTAAATTTGTTCCTGTTTTAGGTAAATGTGTTGTCATTAGTTCATTACTTAGTCATGTTCTGCAGTATTTTACTGTGCTTTTGTGGAATGCTATGAATTGTCAGAGCCAAAAACATTCTAATTAATAATTAGTGGCATCTAACATGTGATATTAATTCATAAAGAAGATTCCACCATGTTAACAATTTCTGCATCATCAGTTTAATAATTATAACTCCAGCTATCTTATTTCTGAGGACATTTTGTGCAGTTAATGAACCTTGATGGTTAGTTCCTTTACTACAAAACATACGAGAATTAATGAGAGCACTAACACTTTCTTAAGTGCTATTCTTGAAAAAAAGTGGGATGGAATGTACCTTAGATGTAAGAGTCTGCTAAAGGCAGAGAAAAGGTTTGTGTGTTACTTAAAGAAATCTAAGAAAGCATTACAGAAAAAGCACTGGAGAATAAAGGATTTTGTTTGTCCAAAGAAATTTCTAAATAAGTTAGATATTGGTATGCCAATCTATCTTTCAGTTGTATGTGGAGTCTGTAAGTCCCTTCAGCAAAATAAAATGATTCAAAACGCATCATGCTTTAGTCTCTTCCGTCTTTTTATTCAAAATGTTCTAGAAGGATTAATCAGAGGTATATCTCAAAATATATTTGATTTACATATGCTTCCGTTAAGTTTTAAAAGGCAACAAAAATGTTGGATTTGCTCCCAAAATGATCTTTGCAGATCTTTGCAACAAAAAATGTAAACATCATAATTGGGATGACTCAAAATGTTGCATTTAATTTTCAAAGTGGTTTTCAGTTTTGTTTTGTTTAATTGAAACTTTTATAATAAGTTTTATTAAACATATATTCTTAATTTAAAATGCATAACTACATATCTGTACATTTTTTTCAGGGTATTTCTTCGACTGAGTTCACTGCATAAGTTTAAGAAAAGATTTTTAAATGTTTTGCTAAATCTTTATATAAAATATATATTTTTTTTATTTTTGGGGGGATACAAAAGTATGTTGCCTGCAATACCATTATGTCTTGGGGATTACAGAGTGTACAGTAGAGCTAAACAACTAAATGTAGTGGTATAGTCAAGATTCTATATATTCTCAAAATCTCTGTGGAAACAATTCGCAATATTTTTTCTGCATTGGTCCATTCCGCATCCTGTTACACAATAGCAGAAAGATAAAAAGTTAATTGCAACAGTGGACCAGTAGGCTACACCGTATATAGCCACTGATAGCCCATGTTTTCCAAGTGCTTGACTTGAAATTTGGCATAGCTCTCATAAACATGCAGATGTCACACCACAAAAAGAAGAGTGACTTTGTCAACTCATCTTCACAAATCAGTGAATTACAACTGGGAAACTGTATATAAGGTTGAATGTTATAATCACTGTATTGGAAATGATGCCGGCAATGTTGGAATATTGCAAAGTTTGCACCAGATTAATCCTACAAATGCTCACACAGAAGCAGAAAGAACATCATATGCAAGTTTGTCAGGACCTACTGAACCAATATGAGATTGAAAATAAGAGTTTCCTGGCTTGCATCATTACTGGTTATGACATGTGGTGTCACCACTATAAGCCTGAGTGAAAATGAATGTCCATGGAATGGCGACATGCAAATACCTCATTGAATAAGAAGTTCAATACACAGCCCTCAGTGTGTAAAATTATGCACATAGACTTTGGGATAGGAAAGGCATGATCCTTCTGGATTTTTTGGAACCTGGACAGACCACAAATTCTGACCACTACGTTGAGATGCAGACTAAGCTGAAGGCTCAAACTTTCATGATCTGACCAGATGTCAAGTGCTATACCTGCTTGAAGACCATGGAGCACATTGCCAGTCTTGGCTGGAATGTCCGTCCACAACCATAGTCCATATTTGGTGCCTTCTGACATCCACCCAATGAAATATAGACTGCATGGGCAGCATTTTCCTAGCAACGATGTCATCAAAGCAGCTGTGAAACAATGGGTCACCTCTGCTGGTGCAGATTTTTATAAGCTTATGTTGGTGACTATATTGAAAAAGAGTATTTTGTAGGAGAATTTGTTCTATTAGATAGTGTTATTGTGCACTTTGTATCTGTTGTAATTTCCATGGTAATAAACAGTAAGCTTTACTTCTGGAGCACCCTATACATGTCATTAGCAATTTGTGTTTCAATTATGAAGTAAGTATATAATGAAGTATAAAACCTCCTAACATATTTCAGCCTACTCCATCATACTTTGTTTTTCTTTGTCTAACATATAGGAATAATGCTTCTAAAAATTACAAGAAAAATAAAAAAACACTAAGCTTTGTGAGCAAACAAAGATCAGCTGTTACTTGAAGCATACATCATTTTCAGTCTGTCACAACACTTACTATGTGATCTATCACAGATAGACATGTTTTATGTATTTTGTTGAAGTACATTTTGGATTGAAATCGTTGCTACTAATGAAGATTCCTGCTCTGATCAATGCCTATGGATGCATACCTGCAATTTGGAATGCAAAGTGCAAGAAGGACATATTAGTTGTAATTACTGATAAGTAATCTGACAGGAGAAGAATTAAAAAATAGCACACTCTTTTTAAAGTGCTGTCAGCTTTTTAAGATAAAAGAGAAAATTGCCAAAATCAGAGATTAAAATGGCAATTTAAATACCCCTTTTGTTTACTTAGATGCTTTAAGACTTTCACCACCTGCTGGGTGCGTGGAAGTATGAATAAGCATTGGAGTGGCAGGCTTCATGCTGCTATCTAGTTTTCTGCTGAGGGACTAGGTGTTTCCTGACTTTGTGGGCTAAGCACTTTTTCAAATGGATGTGTGGGTTTGAAAAAATAAAGTTATTTCTTCTTTGTTGTTCTTAGAAGAAATTAATTTTTTACCTAATCCTTCTTGAAAATTATAAGGTTTCTACAAATACAAAACATTAAAGGAGTATTATAGTAGTCAATACTCTGAAAAAAGGAATGTTATTTAGGAGCTTTATCCCACAGAGAGAATATATGCATTCATACTTGTGAAATTAGCAGAAATTGTTATTCTGTGGAAGCTTTGCTCTCTCAAAACTGTAGTTTTGAATGACCTGTACAGACACCAGTTTTCAGGAAAATAGCAAGAATCTGAAAGCAAATCTCTTTGTAATTCAATTACAGTGGGCCAAGGTAGCATTCCTACAATGGCAGTCACACATATTAAGTTCAAGGAATAATTATTGAGGCATTTGAATAATTTCTTTGATTGTGGCCATGTTGGACTTACAACTTTTTATTTAGGCAATTAGTATTCAGCTTTGGATACCAGTAAGGATTACTTGCTATTCTTCCAGCAAACTATTTGTTTGATGGCAAAAAGGTAAAATCTAGTATATCCAGGGGTGGTATGTGTTTAGAAAGTCTCTACAGAGGTTGGGGTACAAGAAATAAAATGAATACGTATTTAAACTTTTCATTAGTTTCTAATAATCATTTCATTGTTACTGTGAATAAGAAAGATATGAGAGAAACAACTAAAATAAAATGAAAGATTTAAGAAAATACTTTTCATTTGTATAATGTTTAATTTTAGGAATTTGGAACTCTTTACAAATAATAATTAAGATTAGAGTAACCCTGAGGGTATAAGCAATTATTCTATTTGTTTTTGCCAATAGGTATATTGAGACACAGATTGGAATAAGGCTTTATCCACGACAGTCTATCTTCAAAGTCATCTGCAGAATTTAGCAGTCTCTTCTGACATTTCATTTTATTTTATTTTTTCACACATGATAATAGCCATAGAATTAAAAAATGAGGACATATTAAGAGATGGCTGTTAGTGTTCACAAAAGCAAAATACCACAACAATCAAGATACTCTCAGTAAAAGAGAGAAATGAAAAACAGTTGTGGGTGATGTACAGACAAATTTGAAAAGCTGTTGAGCATATGAAAGGGTTACTACTTGTCTATCAGATTAAAAGCTGCCTTTGCTGTGCTTTTTAAAACAGGAAAAATAAAAGCTCTCATCTGAGTTCATCATGACATAAGAGACATAAAGACATGATTTCAGAAAGAATTACTTTGTTGAGAAAAAAGACAAAATGTTATTTTTTTAAATTACCCAAACGGTAGTAGTTGATGTGGAATACTGGAAACTTGTATTCAGTATCCTATTTTGTCCTACTCAGAAGATCTTGCAACCATGTATTTAGTTGGTGCTTTCTGAACAGACTACGGATTAGTTTTTATTTCTGTTTCTAAAGCTATTTCATTTTTTACATGCAAACAGCTATAGGGGCAGGACATTGAACTTAAGTAAAGTTATCACTAATTGAAATTAGTATCTCTTTTACATCTTAGATCTTCTCAGCTTCCTTTGCAAGTAAGTTCTGTGGCTATTACCATGCCCTAAAGAGTATACTGCCTTCTTTTTTTTTTTTTTTGTCTCCCTATCATCATTGCAGAAGAATGTAGCACAAACTACAATTACACCTTCATTTTGATACGCTGACATACTATATCGCATTTATTGTTGTAGTAGCTTGATTCCTCCTACTCATAGTGTATTCATCCTGATAGTACTTCTGTGATGTTGAGCAGATGGTAAAGTGAGTCACTAGGTACAAAGCTAGGTCAAGATCGGACAAGAAGACTATGATAAAACAAGACCCAGGTTTTATTCATTTTCTTGCACACCTTTCCTTCATGCTTTTCTTGGAACCATGAGCATGTCACCATGTGGGAGAGTGGACATACGAGAGTATCTTCCCTTCTTTCTGCATTCAGGAGAAAAGGGTGTCCTCTGGTGGCCCTTGCCTCTGGTGGCAAACATCCAGAAGTGATTGTTTGAGCTTGGCACAGATGAAAACTGTATATTTTGAAGTTCTTAAATTATGTTGGCTATGAGACTGTCAAAAACAATCCTGAGGAAGATAAAAAGTGTGACTGTCTTGTGCTTTCCTTTACTCCAGCACGCATTGCAACCTATTGAGTTCAGTCTGCAGATGATTAATTTCAGTCTATTGATTCCACTGGCAACTGCTACAAGTGTCTCTTCTTGGGTAAGCTTGCTGGGTTTGTAAGGACACAGGAGCTGTGAGTGATGTATTACACTGTTCCTGTGCAGCCCTTTGCACAAGGTAACTGTCTGGCACCACTTCTGTGAAATGCAGAGGATAAGTCTGAATGTGGCAGCCTCTTTTCTGGGAATCTTCTTCTCCTAGAGTGAGACACTTGTTTCCTAGTCAACTCATTTGGAAAGTGTGTTGTCTCTCATACTGACAGCCTGCGTGGCAGGGGAGGTGATGGTACCTAATTTGACACTCTTAAGTGATGCTGAGCTTTAACATTGTTAAACATGTATTCCATTAGTCTATCAGTCACATATTAATTTGTGTGAAATGTAAACACATCAGCATGACATGGGAAAGATCCTCAGAAAATAAACAAATTGACCTTTTATATTAGTGCTAACCTGACTAAATGGGAAAAGAATGCAATTTTTTGAATGTCAATTGCTGCCTCTTCCCAACAGTCTCTGGAGTCTAATTTCTTCTTTTCTTACCCTCCACTGTCCTTTACACTCCTCCTTTTGTGTTATGTTCTCAGGGAACTATTACTATTGTTTTGTTTTTTAACTTGAGACAGAAAATTTTTCAATGAAAAATGTATCTTTTGGTATTTGGTTTTATTTTGTTCTTATACAAGGGATGCTCTGAAAATAATGCCTCCTATTTTATTATGTTGGCTCAGAAAGTCATAAGCAGATGTTGGTGGTGTTACAGCAGAGGTTGAACTTTCCCAGCAGTATTCCATTCCATTTTGTTGCTGTGTGACAGATGGCAAAAGAGAGGCAGCATGACACAATGGTGTCTGACATGAAAGTGCATATGAAGCAAAGGTGCGTCATTGAATTCCTCCACATGGAAAAAGATGGCACTCACTGACATTCACTGATGCTTGTTGAATGTTGAGATGAAGACCAAACAGTGGATGTGAGCACACTTTGGTTGTGGGCGGTGCATTTCAGCAGTGGTGACAACACTGGTACATATATTTACAAGTGCAGCATGCTGGTTCTTGTTGATCAGTGGCAAAAATGAATAGCTAATGATGGTGACTATGTTGAAAAGTAGTGTTTTGTGGTTGAGATTTTGATCTATTAAATTGTATTATTGTACTCTTTGTATCTGTTGTAGATTCTATGGAAACACACAGGAAGTTTTACTTTCGGAGTGACCTGCATATTTAAATATGTTATTTGTAAGAAAGTAAAAAGTACAGAGAACATACTATTTTCAGTAATTTTGGTGTAAATAACAACCGATATTCAGTATGTTTCAACTGAGCAAAAGATTTCAAAATTAGATGCTGATACTTTGCATCTTAACATTTAAGATGCTTCCACATTTAAAGAAAAAATAAATCAATGTCTGAAGTCTAAAAGAAAAGAAAACGTATAGGAAATCTAAGTTGGATAAATTATTAAAGTAATTTGTCTACCTTTGATTATTTTTTCTTTTGTATGGATGCATGATGATTTATCATCTCATGCAAAGTGGCATGTTTAATTAAAGTCTTAAGTTTGAGTTACTAAAAATAGTTTCTTCTGTGATTTATTTCAGAATCTATTGGAGTAAATTATAGCATTGACACATATCAAACATGAGAGTTTTAAAGAAGCTGAACTTTGAAGAAGAAAAATCAAGGAAATTAATGATTTTAAAGTTTTGAAAGTAAAAGGTTTCTCTCTTTTGCAGTTAAACTATCTTCCATCTGAAAATAATTTCCTATAGAATAAGCAACTTTAGACAATGGTAGTTGATGTACATTATTCAAGAATTCTCAGAACAGTTTTACTGATCCTTTCTATTCATTTAAATAATATTTCATTTTAATTTCTGGTCACTTGTGAAATTCCTGAGAACTACCATCAAATTTATACTTAATGATATATCAGACTTATACTTAATGATATACCAAATGAGTAGGTGAGGAAGATTTTATTAGATGTGGCAAAAAACTTGCATGACCGAGGTTATCTGTAAATCTCCTGCTTTCCTTGAAGTTCATTGTTAGTTTAGGGACTAATACTGAACAAATAACAAGAAAACTTTACCCAAACCCGTTCTGACTATAACATCTTTGTCTGAGCTACTCTATAATATTTTATTTCTCCTGTAAATGTCTGCTGCAGCCTTTCCCCTGGCCTTTATAGTAGAGCAGCACTGTAGGGGTACTGAAAACACTGAAGGTTCCTAGTTTCCTCTGAGTTTATTTTCAAACACTGAAGTATTTCAAGGGTTACAGAATATCTGTGAATTAATGTGTTAAAATATTATTATTATGCATACCAAATTTGTCAGTCCATGCTGTGGCTTGCAAGAATCTGTATTTTTTTTATGATATCAGAGCAGTTGCTGTGGTGGAATAAGAAAAAATCTGCTTGGAATTTATTCACCACCTGTGAGGTGGAAAAAGGGAAGATTATGGATGCCATGCTGCAGCTCTGGGTCTAGGAGCTGAGAGCTCTGCTTCCTGAGGAAGTCACCCTGGGAAAAGTGCAGCTCCTGGCCCTCCAGGAGCTCCAAATAAACAGGAATCTGGATCCACTGGCAAACACACATTTAAGATGATATCAATAACATCACTGGCAGTAAACATAATCTTGGGTTTGAGAAAAAAACCTGCAGTTCAGCAAAGTGTTCTAGGTGGGCTGCTGACATCTGCCCTAATGACTCTGTTCTGAAGTAGTCAACATGATGAAACAGTGCAGAACAAATTACACCTAAAACAAACCAAGAAAAGGACAAAAAAAGGACCAGGACTGTCAAGCCTCATAGCAAAATAATCATAGGAGATGAGAAAAGTGAGGACTGATAAGCTAGCAAGTACAATATCAGTCTTCAAGTATGTAAAAGTCCCCACAGAAAAAAAGAATATCGAGTTCCCCATGTCACTGGAGAAGAGATAAGAATTAGTCTAGGCACAGCTACCGCTGCTTTTGGACAGAGTATGTTGGCAAGATTTCTCTCATATCCTTTTCCAATACAGATTTTTTTGAAGGTATGATCCTGATCATATCAAAATGAAGGAGAATTAAAAAAAGAGAGTGGTTCTGCGATTTAAAAAGCTTGCAGTGTTGAGACACATGCCATGAATTAAAACTAAAGCGAATAAAAACAGAACTATTCAAGGGCTTATAGTGAGGTGGGTCACTAGCAGAGGATATTAGCTAGGTGGCATCTTGCAAATAGCTCTGTAATCTCTCACCAGGCAATATTCTGGCAATATTCTAGTTTCTGAAATGATGAAGGATGGGAAGTGCATTTTGGGGGAAAGATTCTTCAAGCTGTTTTCATCAGTTGCTCTCTTAAAGATCTGCTCTCTGAAAATGAAGGGAATACTGCATAAGGAGATTGTCCAAGGAAAACAAAATGATACTTGGAAGAGGATTTTGGGGAAGCTAATAAACTGATATTGATTTTATTGTTTTGCATGCAAAGAAGGATGTGCTCCAGTGTCTCTTCGGGGACTTCAGTAAGATATAGCCTTGTTTCAAAAGATCTTATAGTCTAAATTTTAAATATGACATGATGAATGAGGATGACATGTAATAAGAAAGATGCTGGAGTAAAAAGGAACAGGGAGCATGGTGATGAAATATTGTAGGGTTCAGGTTAGGCATAAGAATAAACTGCGTAAGATAATGAAGAAAGATAGAATGGTGAGCATGTTGTTTTGCCTTCTCTGATCAATAAATAATTTCAGTAATGCAGTGAAAATCATCCATCTTTATATACCGCATCAAGGGAGACCAAAGACCTAAGATCTGTCTCCACCTGACTTTCTCCATCCACAGCCTCTCTCACCCACATGCATGGTGCCTCAGCTTCCTTTGTCCAGTGCCCTTTCTGCTTTGTCAGGCAGCCGTGTCCTTCCCTGACACCACTACTGTGCTGGAAGTGAAGACGGGCATTGAGCCATTGGCTTCAGTGAAGCCAGAATTTCGCTTGAGCTAGGAGCGGCGTTTTGCCCATGCTTGGCAGGCCAGCCCTGCTTGCTCCTTCTGCCAGAGCAGCAGAGAGAAGCATCTGGAAACAGACTGTGCTTCCTCTTCCTGACGTTACTTGACACTTCTAGCTCTGAGCCCTGGTGTGGTGGTGGGTGCAGAAATGCAGTGGAAAGAGGTTTGGAGTGAAAACCTCAGTGGATGAGCAGACAGATTTTGTACAGAAGAATATTCTGATAGAAGAAAATGTCACAATAGCTCTTGCTAAGGAGTGTAAGTAGTTACCAGGGATCAGAATAGCTAAGAGGAGATAAGGCACCAAGATAAAACAAAAATTGAAACGTGCTCTGTGCACAAGCTGGGGTATCTCATGGTCAAAACAGAAGGATTTAGCTTGTTTTCCCCATGTAATTTGGCAGACTCTGCACTGCCATTCTTGATTGTGATATTCACTATATCAGAGAACATGACATTAAAAATATTATCACTTATTTTCTTCAGCCACAAAGAATCTTCCATCTACTTGTTATTAGGAATACAAATGTGTGCTTCATGTTTTAAATTAAAAATGGCAAGCTTATTAATCACTGAGGAAGTCTACAAAATTACTCATTTTGAAATATTAGCATTGTAAACCCTTTTCCCATCAGTATATAAAGAACACACTTCACAATGACATTTTGTCATCAGATTCTGGGTTTTGATTAAGTCAGGCTTATGAGCTATTGTGGTTTTTTGTTTTGTTTTTTTTTTTTTCCCCACCAAAACAGTAATTCTCTTTTGAGTATGGCTATGGTTTAGCTTTCACATTTAAATTAAATATTAAATAAAAAAGCTTCTTTTGTAGTGATAGAATATCAAAAACGCATGTAACTTTTTTATTAAAAATTCATTTATTTGATGACTTGAAAATTACTTTTATGTCAGATTTGAGAGAATCAATTTGATTAACAACTATTATTTGGAAACTAACATTCACTGAAATGCTAGAAAAGCTGAGGTTTATGCCTACGCAGTACTGAAGACAAGAAAAAGATAGATGTAGTGTTTCATTAATTTAAACTTCTTCATCCATCTGATTGTTGATTAATTTTTTGTTGTTGTTTCTTTTAAAATGTCTTTCCTTTACATTTTTTCTTTTTTTTTTTTTTTTAAACAAATGTTGTACCTAATTAATAGAAAACAGTGGTTGTGAAATATATTATATAATTGTTCCTGCATGCTATTCCTTTTTTATTCATGTATTTGTTCAGGTTTTCTTATCCTTAAAATCAAAGCCATTTACTCTTCCTGATACTGATCCCTTTCAGGCCTGCTCTGCTTCAGTTAAAAGTGCTGAAAATGTGTTTCAGGCTTCATGCACAGCAATGAGCTGTGCTACAGGCATTCCATGCTCTACCCTAAGTTCAGGTCACATGAAGGCTATCATAGACGAGGGCAAAAAAACAAGCTGCCTTCTGTAAACCTTCCTTTAACGTTGAAGGTCGGATGGTTGGAAAATATATTTTGGGCTCGACTAGAAAGACTTTGGGTCTCTGATCAAGAAAGAGATGTGGAAGATGGGGCAGGTATTACGGAAGAGTGTTTTTTTTTTTTTTTTTTTTTTTTTCTTTTATTTTTTTTTAGCAGAAAGTCTGATTAACAAAAGAGGGCACTTTTAGCTGAAATCTTATTTTATGGAAGTGTGGACAACCTCCTTCCCCTGCCTGGTCTTTCCTCTCGTTACCAGACTACAGCTTATTATCGTCTCATTTCTACTGTACCTCTCTCTACTCATCCTTCATACCTCCCACAACATAGCTTCAGTTGAGCTGATCTGAACTGGTAAACCAGTATAAAGCACTTTTCTTATGGGGGAATTAGAAGCTGATGAGTCTAGGTGCTTTCTTAAGTGAATATAGCAGGCCCCAGTCCTAGGGAGATAAGAAATATTAAACAGCTCATGCAATTAATATCAATACGCATCACAAAACCTCTGAGCAATCTGTTCCAATTAAAACCCTCCTCCTGTATGCAAGTTAATATGCTGAAACATAGGTATTTGGTTACATTTCCTTTATTTCTCATTTGAGATCTGCTAGCAGCTTTTGGATAATGCAGTGCTAGATGGAGTTGATTCAGGTACTGGAAACTGTGGTTCTCTGCCTCACTGTGTGGAGCAGGCTTGATTGATACTTGAGCTTACAGTATAAATGACACAACACTAGTGTTCATTCTTGCACACTCCAAATGCTATTTCTAAGAAAAACTGTACATTGAAAGTTTATATAAGATGGAGAATGAGACATTTTAATGCCAGCCCCAAATGCTTTACTATTTATAACATGAAAGCAGCATATATGTATATTAGAAAGGCCTCAAGCTTAGCTCTGATCACTTATCAGTACAAGTATAGTATTTACATAATTAGCTATATGCTTATTTCAAAGAAAATCACCAGTGCTTACGATGAATCATCTTTCTGCTGAATTTCCCAGACAGAAATTATGTCTGAATTGAACATTTTAAATATACCTAGCTGATATTTTGAATGACAATTTCAAAATCAGTTTAATCCCAAAGTTAAATACGAAATTTGCTTGTAACTTGACAGAAAATTTATACCATTTTGGAAGATTAAACTCTCTAATTTCTGAAGGGATGCTGTGACTGAAATCCCTATTCCAAGTTGCAAAATGCAACACAGACTTTCCTCTAAAACTATCCAAATATTGCATAAAATCTCTTTTTCTGTTAGAGTTTGTTTTATAAGCTAGGAAGTCAGTATTTTTTCCACAGCTGAAGCTGTGTATTCAGATGGCTTGTGAAGTACTTTTAAACAACCTTTACCTCTATGTAGAAAATACCTGTGAAACTATCACTTGAAGAAGACATAGAGATACAAACAATACAAAATTAGAAAGGAAAAAGATAAATCATCTGAGGAAGTATAAGTAAACAAAATTACAGTTGAAATCCCCAGCTGTAAAATCAGTTGTGTTTTTTTTTTTTAACTGCCTCACACAGGAAAAAATACCAACAAAGTGTAAATATGGGACACCTGTGCCAACAGAGAGTGATTTTCTTGATCAGCAGACCAAAATTTAACTCCCTTTTTGTTATACCTACTGTTCAGATAAAGATGGGAAGGGGAGAAAATATTGCAGTAAATGAGACAGAAGGGGAACATTATTTATACAGTATTTAGAAACACATATGTTATTTATCTCCTCTGATTGAATCTTATATATTACCTTCTAAAAAAATTGTCTTGATTTCTGTGAATGAAAGTAGGGAAAAATGATAGTGTGGTATCCTAGAGATAGCAGGTTTAGCTTACTATCCTGGGTCCTGTCAGTAGTCAGGAAAGGTCTATATTTCCGGGAATGTTGGTGCCTCTTTGTCATTTCAAGGTCCTGAATTGACTGAATTGACTTTCTGTTCTTATTATCCTGGATTTTGACTCAATGAAAATATTATGATACCACAGCCCAGTGCTCACCGGGATCCTCAGGAATTTACACGTTTCCCAAGCATGGTGATATTTGGACATTCTCATTTTTTGTTTTATTATAAATACAATTTGCAAGACCTAAAACATCTATAGATACAGTTTAGATCTTGGTAAATTAGGAAAGAATGCAGCCAGGCACAGTATACTTTTAGCTTGGTCCTTTAGAAGTCAAGCTGGAATGGGACTTCTAAATATGTTAAAACTGACCTGTTCATTTTTTGTCTTCTCGCGCAACCAAAACGCATGTTGTACTGACAAGAGCATATATCTTCCTATGAACTTCAGCATTTAACATCAAGGTAGTTTAATCCCATCTCATCACGATCTGGCTGGGCACTTTGTGGAAATGTTTATATTGCTGAATACGTGCACAAATTAAAAAACTCAAAGACGCTGCATTCATAATGGTACATACTCTTATTTACTGTTAATCCAGTTCCTAGCTTTGTTACAGAAAACTACATCTGGCTTTTTCCACACAGTTCATCTTGAGAAGGGTCTAGCTTCAAGCAGAATCTGTGTGAGCCACTTGGCTTCAGTCCCACATTTGCTTTCATTTAGCATACAGCACTATCTTATTACGTCACTAATTTGTCATTTCTCATTTTCCTCCAGTCAGTGTTCAGAAATTTTCCATTGACCACAAAAAAACCCATTACATCTTGTCTGAATCAGTCTGAGGCTACTAACAGGGCCATTTGAATCTTTGTTTTAACTGGCAAGCCAATCCCTCCATTCTACATGCTTAAAACATTATTCAGCCTTCTGCATCGATTTCTAAAAGCCTTCTCTACTCCATCTAAAGTCTTCCTTTTTTTCCTCCTTTATGAGCCATCAGAAAGTTCTATTTCTCAACTCGTGGGTAACAGTTTTGTAGATTTTGCAACAGCTCATTATATTCTGGACAGATGAAACGGCATCAAAAGATTCACTGGAAATGCTTGTTTGGCTAAGCTTTCCTAGCTTACAAGGTTTTTCTCGTTCGAAGATTGTTGTTTAAGCATCTTTGCTGTATTGCTTCCTTATCCAGTCTTTACTTAGGATGCAGCAGCAATCTGAAGGAAGTCCCATTCTTCTGTCTGCAGTTGAAATTTTCAATCCTCTGGTGTCAATATTCACGGTCCAAAGAGTTCCATCAAACATCACCACAATCAGTTTTAGACATATGCTTGTGTTTTAGATCTTTAATATTCCTCTTTATTCTAAGGAAGGGAAAGGAAGTAATTGATGAAGATCAAGATGATTTGAGAGATGATTCGTTGAATAGGGAGAGTAGTAGTTGAATAGCGGGATGTTTTGCTGATCTTTCTCTTCTGAAGCCTGTCCCACTTCTTGCAGCTTGCCATTCACATCTGTTATTCTACTGGTTAATGCTTACTAAGATCATTTTTCTCTTTAGGTGTGGTCAAATGTGACTGAATCTGTAAAGATGGAAATCAGAATTAGGAGAGTTAAAAAAAAATAAACTGCATTCATATTTATTCCTGAGTTGTGTCTGTGGGTAATTTGTGTAGGCTGAAACTTGCAGTTGTCAGTTCTATGGAAAATACTTCTGTCCCAGGGGTTATAAAAATGTTCCTGCTTCTATTCTGGTGCTAATTAGCTGTCCTCCAAACTGAAATCGTACGTTTGCCTATATGTTGCAATATGCTATATGCTTGAAAAGGCTTTTATATATTTTATATATAACAAGTTGTAGAAATAGAAATTATCCTACATGGTTGCTGTAAAATGAGATCATGCAATAACTAAATTAACTCATTAAATTTTTCACTTTCTTTACAGAAGTAAGGCTGGAATGTTTCTTAACGTTTGCAACTTTCTTATATATTATTTGTTCAAAAATGTACTCTTTATAATCTTTTTTTTTTTTTTTCATTGTATTATCATTAATTTTTGACACATATTCTGCAAATGTAAGACATATATATCCATCAGTCTGTTAATTTTTACATCCAGGAACAGACTTCAGTTGACTTTCTCTCTGTTACCTTGGAAACAAATGGAGGCTTGGCTTCAAGTAGCTAACACTTGAAATTAATGGTGGAGCTTTGATGTTGCAGTTCTTATTGTGATGCAGAAAAGGAAGGCAATTCTTGTAAAGATTATGCCTTATTCCATTTAAAAGAAGATGGAGTCTAGCTAAGATGATAGAAACTACAGTAGTTTCATGTAATGTGTTGAAAGTAGAAAATAACAGTGGCACATAGACAGCAGTCTGACTTCTGAAGTTGGTTAAAGCAGCTCTTCCTTCCACAAAGATTACTTGTGAAAAAGGGTAATTGGTGCTGTCCATTTTCTAAGCTTGCAAATATTGAAAGAAGCTCAGTATTTATAATTGGCAGTAATTGGCCTTACAATATATTTGTGTACCATTTTTAATTTATGTTACTTGTTTATTTACAATTTTCCAGTCTGTTCATGGACTGAGTCAAGTAAAGTTTTAAATTCTTCAGTGAATATCCAGTAGATCAGCTTTTCTTTTCAATTTTTTTTTTTTTTCTAACTTTCAATGGAAGCAAGTGAGAATTTGATCAAGAATTCCTCTCCAGTAAGTCACTTGGTATTGGTAATGATATTTTGAAATGTACTTTGGATAATGAAGATATCAGAATGATGTACATTTATTTAGGGTTTTGTAGTCTAGTTTCTACTGTTATGCTTGTGTAGTATGAACAATAATATTGATATATATTCCTATCTAGACAATTTCAAAGTAGAAAAAATAAAGTTCTGTAATATTACAACTTTACTAAATTTTCCATAATAGAATAAGACAAAGGGCCTCTGGGACTTACAGGGATTTGAATTAATCCTCTCTGTATTCTGGCTGTGCTGAGAACTATTAATATACTCTTTTTACAGCGATTGTAATTAGACTTTTGTTTCACTATTGCTAATACCTGATCTGCGTGCTATTCGATGGCTCAGGAGTGCTAATTTCATCTGGATGAGGAATGGACACACAGCTGACATTTTCAAAAAATAACCACAGCATGTACATAGAGTTTATATTTCCTCATACTATTATGCTAGTTTTATATGTGCAGCTGGCAGACAGGCAATATTTGAGAAGTCTCCAATCTTGCCAGTGTAAATCTAACTTGTCAAAAAGAACTCCTTCAAACATGTTTGAACCAACAACTGGCATTTTCCTGTGGTCAATGATTTGTGTCATGAATTTGTGATGCTTTTGATCTGTCAAACTCTTTCAAAGCTGCATTTGCTTCAGTATTACCGTATTATGTGACAGCTTTTGGCAATAAAATTGTCTTTTGG
This sequence comes from Perdix hodgsoniae, assembly GCA_035772895.1. Taxonomy (NCBI): domain Eukaryota; kingdom Metazoa; phylum Chordata; class Aves; order Galliformes; family Phasianidae; genus Perdix; species Perdix hodgsoniae. Next base: position 1,121,614 of record JAPSGF010000113.1, on the reverse strand, counting down.
AGGAATTTGGTACAAATAGGAAGAGGGTAAAATAATGTCTTGATTCAGTCTTTTATCTCAAGATGTTTGTAAGCATAATCTCAACACTGAGCATGTGGATAAGCTTCTTGCAATCAGTAGGATTTAAGTGAGTGTAACCCCAAGACAAATTAGTATGAATTTGCTTCCAACTGTGTGAGTGATGAAAAGTAATTGATTGGATGATTTTGGATAGATTTTTCTATTAATAACCACTTTTCTAAATTTTATCATGGCCCGTCTTGACCTTACTAGGAGCAATTAAATTAAATTTAGTGTATTCTTGACATAACGCATATTGGAATCTTTTTTGTTATCCCTAAAATTTTTATTCATTGTAAACAATGCATATTATCATGAAAAATACTGAAAAAGGGTAAGAAACACAATAATCTAAACGATACTAATATTTCAATAGACCTAACCAAGACAATAATAATTACATACACTATAAAAATCCTTACATTACTCTGCTTGTTACTTTTGCTAGAAATCTGTTGTTCTGATCCTACAAACCCTTCTTTGTGAAAGCACTTTTATATTTGACTGTAGTATATATACAAAGACAAGCAGACTGCTCAGAGAGATTTATAGAATCAGCCCCTAATTTGCTTTTCACTTCTGATTCCTTCTTCTCAGTATTCTAGTTTTTCTCAGAGTGAATAATGCAAGTAGCCTGCTGTCTATTTCAGTTAGAGTGAGCTGTTATCCCCAGACAGTGCAATTTTATGGTTTCCATGTATTAGCACAGAATGGGCGTGCTCAGATTTCCGTGTCTGCAGGAACAAGAAAACAAAATAAGTAAGTAGTTTCAATTGATTTCCCCTCTAAACAAACAGACAAACAAACATCACAACAACATTACAACTGACATAAATCTGTACATTAAATAAAGAACAAGTACACGTTCCCTCCCCGACAGACCCAAACTATCAGCAGCAAACTGCAGGATTCAGTTATGTAACTTTTTTTATTTTTTTTTTCAGGTAACAGCTTGATAGAGAAATCTTCTGAATTCTCTTGTCCTGTTATTCAGTTCTATTACTATTATATTACTATTATTATTATAACAGGTGACTGCTCATTAATCAGTGATTTTGATCAAGAATGCTTCTGCTCATGAGGAAACTATTTTGGGATGGAGTTCTCTGCCTTCTGAGCTTCAGGAATCAACCAATGTCTCCCCTTTGCTCATCCCTGCCAGTAAAGGATGTGCATGTTTGTGATGGCCACGGCACCCATTCCATCATCTTTATGGAAGGCTCTCCATGCAGCCAGGCAGAGTGAGACCCCCATGAAGCTCCCTCACCCCTCTCCACCCTCCAACCAACCAGTGTCTGACCCAGTTCTGAGACCTACAGAATGCATTTTGGGGGGCCTTGCAGGGCTCTCATCCAGTGGTGTGGTCACCAGATACTGCCAGTTGAATTTCTTTGATTGGATTGATGTTGCCAAAAGATGTATGCCTATGATTAATCTAGATTAACTAATTGGTCATTGATTTATTGTGATTTCTGGATGGTGACTTGAAAAGATGTAACAATTATGTTACTCTGAGGCTTTCTTAGCCCTACTTTTTTTTTCCCTGCATAATGTGGCTTATTTAATTAAGTGATCCAGGTGACTTGTGGAGCTTCTCTGCTCCAAGAGCTGGCAGTATAGTCAGATACAAACAGTAGATATTTGTAGTAACATATGGTTAGTTTTCCTGATAAGATATGATCTTTGACCTTTTAACTACTACTGATTTACTTACAGAACATGTTTTCTGAACATGTTTTCTTATTCTATTTACATCTGAACTCATTAAGCACATAAAATGAGCTATAAGCAAAATAAAATTATTGAAAATAACAAAGAAATCTTTTTATTACTTGCCCAAATTGTTTTACCTAGCTTTCTGGAAAGAAAAGGACTTGTGTGGCAGGGCTCTTCCAGCAGTATTGCGCTGGATTTTTTCCCAGCACATACATATTTTTGGAAATAAAGCTACAGTTTTTCTTTTAGGCCAGTGAACATATTCACAGAAATACATAAGCATTGTACAAGTATTAAAACAGCACAGATATCTGGGAAATATCCCATCTTATAAAATGCCAGTAATCTAAGGACAAACATTCATGAAAAGTAATTTTTTACAGAACCATTGTATGCCTTCCTGGCAGATTAGAATAAAACACAATGGCTTTGTTTGTGGTCACAGTCATTACTATAATTTTAAGAAGTGAGAGCATCTCACACTAAGAGTAATTAGATAATTCCTGTACAAAGTTGGATATATTTTTTTCCCACTCATTTTCTCTGTTTTCTCTTTGCTTTTTTTGGCTTAACTACTCCTGGCAAAACTAAAGGTTAACTTCTCTGAGCTAGGTGATCCCATATTATTTACTGCTGTTATGAAAAAAAAAACCATAGCATTTTGCACAGGAAAGGTATGAATGGGGTAATTTCAAGAATCAGTATCTGGATTCTTCCCATCCTTCCTTCCAGAAATTCTGTCAAAAGCAGCTATATAAGACTCTGTCTTCAGATCAGACAATTTTGGACTGTTTTATGTGTAAATTATGCAGTTTATTTTTACTTTTAATGTAGTTAAAAATAATGTTAAAAGTTTTGCAAATCTAGCTAGTGTTTCCAAACAATTAGTTAAAAACAGCTGTCTAATGACAGGCAGAAATTTCTTCTGAGCAATCAGGTATGATATATATAAATCATCTTCAATATCAGTAAGGCTGTGTTACCTACTGGTTTTGTTTCTTTATATTTCAATATTTTTCACCTTATTTATTTATAATATATGTATCTTTAATATATTATAGAAATTGAAAGGTATAAATATAAAAGAAACAGTATATTACATGTATAATGGGAATAGATTTTATGGGAAAAGATGCATGTGTGCCTAATGGGATCATATAGTATATGAACTGACTTCTTGTAGGAAAATAAACACAAACTAAAACTGGTAATAGAAATCTGTAGTAACTCACACTTAGTAGCTTTTAGATTTTGTTTTGAAAAAATTTGCTTCCCTTTATAGATTTAATATTTCCTGGAGAAAAATCCGAAGCAAGGACATGCCTGGGCAAAAATGATGGAATTTGTCCATTAGTCCTGTCTGCCTTGCTTTTCCTGTCTCTGATGTCATGTACTCAATTCTCATGAGGACTGAAAATTATGATGAATTAGACCATATTTACAAAGCACTTTGAAGTTGGAAAGCGGTGAACAATTACTCAGTATTATAACTTTATTTTTCATTTCAGTGAGATACTTGCTATAAAGCAATGAATGCAATTTAAAGTTACCATCAAAGACTACTAAGGACATGTGCTCCTTTTTGCTTTGAAAATATAATTATCATGTGTTAATATAGTCTAGGAAGTAGGCTATCTTCTCATGAGCAAATTCTTTTGAAAAATGGTGGAGAAAGCCAGAAGACCTAATTTCCTGTTTGGATTTCTATGGGATGTATGTAGTATAACAGTGGGGAAATGTGTATGGTTAGTGATGAGATAAGAAAGAAAATAGTCTGTGCTTTAATGCCCTCTATCGATTTAAGCCACATTAATGCATGTTTTAAGAATATTTTTCTTGTTCTACAAAGTGAAAATGTCAGAAAATCAAAATACATCCTTCCAGGTAGCAACAAAAATTTCTGTGGCATATTTATGCTAATAGCATCCAGTGTTCTAGCTTTTACCCAAACAGATACTAACTCTGAAACCCTCTGTATGGAAAGTAAAGGTCTATCTAACACTGCATCCAAGACAGTGAACAGCTGAATGGAATGTTGGAGCTCTGAAACTTGATGATCATAGATTTCAAATGTAGATGAGTGGACTGGGATTAGCATTGTTATGAATAATGAGACCGCTCAGGAACGCCGTTTCAATTAGCTGTACACTCACAAAATCAGGCAAAAAAGCAAAAAAACCCTAAAATAGCCCAATCACCAACCAAAGAAAAACTGACAAAAAACAATAAAAACTACATTTTCCACTTTGTAAATAAAATTAGAATACATTTGTAACAAATTTTTCTTATATCCAACAAACCTTCCTTATATCCAGTGACTTATTTAAATAGGGGATTCCATGGAAAATTTATTACTTAGGTGCAGAAGTAGTGTGTATAAAAAATATCTATCTATGCTATATCTGTGCTATTGGATACCTATTCACACCTGTTTACCACAGTATTGTACAAAGTATATGAATATTTCATCTCATAGCTTTGTTTCATACAGTTTTTGGATACACAAGAAAAACAATCAACCTTTGGCATTAGTTTGAGTAAAGCTCTTTTCTGTTATAGTTTTTCTGTTGTAGTTGTTTATCCTTAATGAAAACATTTGTCATATTTGTAGCATTTGAATGCCACAGAAGACAATTATATAGATTCTACTAGCAGGAAAACAGGAGCACACTGCATCATTGGTTTTGCATGTAATGAAATTACAATGGATAATTGAAAGGAGAATTTGGCCCACTGCGTTTGAAACTCAATTTTCTTCCTCTTGAACCTGTCTAGGTAGACCAGCTGGCTCCAGGCTGGTCCTATTTAAGTGTAGAAATAGTATTAAGCCACCTTAATGTGACAAATGGCAAAAAGCACTTTGTAAAATATTCATTCAGTAAAAAAAGAGTGAATAGTGGAATGAGCTTGTGTGCAAGAGAGGTTGCAAGTGAAAAGGTTTTCATATCATCTTCAAACACCTAACAACAGCTTGGGAAACTGGCACAAGAAAAGGACAAAATGCAAAGAATTTTCAAGTCAAAGCTGCCCAAATTACAGTCTTTTAAGAGATAATTAGTATAAAAACTAAATTTTGTTTTAATTTAAGGGAATATACTACAGTCCCTATTGGTTACACTGTCAGCTACCCTCTGACAAGGTGCTCATTTTCCTGCTCCTCTAGGAGATCCCTTGAAGAATGTATTCCGCTGCACTAATGCACTTACTTTCTTATTGACAGCTGCCAAGGTGCTGTCAAACCCAGCTGTCTCATTATTCCTCTTTCATTACATTTTCCTGTTATTGCTTGTACATAGAAGAAGAACCATATTAAAGCATTCCCTATGATTCCGTTATAATTGCACCCTCTGTTAGTAATTGCTCATCCATTCAAAAGCTTTGCTGCAATATTTTGAAACAAATTGACATCATTCTAGTTCTGCAGTTAATCTGCTATTCAGAAAGGCATAGCAGGGGGATGTCTTATTGCTGTGCTTTCTATGCATGGGTACTTTGGAAAGAAAATTAGCTTTGGAGACACTGTTTGAACATTTTAATGAAACCATTATACCTAAGAGACTATAATTTCTAGATTTCAGTCTGATACTGACTACCTTTGCTTATATAATATTTTAATGCTCTGACTGTGCATGTCTTGATTCTACATTTCATATTGTACATTTTTTTCTTTAGTGTGCATTGAATTTGACATTTTACCACATGAAGTGATATAAATGCATGAAGATATTTAACTGTCATTCTGACAACTTGCATGGAAGCACTAATGGCGATACACTATGCAAAGCAAGTTCTCAGAGAGGCAGTGGTCAACTTTTTAGCTTTCTTTGATGTTGTAGCATGACAGAAAAATACTGTGTGCCAATAAAATGAAAGATTAACAGACATATACTGTCTCCTTCATAAGGAAGCATCCCAGACCCCTCTTAGATACATTTTACATGGAAATAGTAAATAATTAGTATGAAATACATATTAAAAATAAGGAAGAACTGTTAAGTATTTGGAAAGTTTTGTCAACATATCAGTATTTGGGAGCAATAAGTATCTCTGATAGAAATGACTTTGACTTGAATTAGAACACTCTCTCTGCCTAACTGTGAAGAGTAGGATAAGTACTGACAGATGACTACAAATGGTAATTTTTCCAGACAGCACATAAGCGATGTTTTGACAGCTTAGGGTAACCAGTGTTTAAAAAAGCTTTTTTTTTGTTGTTTTTAACCAAATCTTGGTTTTAAAGTGAATGCAATTTGAAAAATTAATATTTCCATGCTCTGTTGCATACCCTGACAACAAAAGCATGTATGGCTTGCTTTGTGGTTTTGTCTTCCAAGTTAATGGGATACTGTCAAGTCTCTAAAAATTACAATTATTCGTCACTGTGGATTTTGCTGTTGTTCATGTGTTTTCTTTTTGTTTTGTTTCCTTTGCTTTCAGATTAATCATTGCATTTATTTCTACCACTGCTTTCAGTTAAATAAACAACAAACAAAAAACTTTCTTCTTTTAAGGATCAGGAAAACAATGAAGAAAATATGCTGTATTCTCAAATTACTTTTATTTTCCCTCCTCTATTTCACCTCCTGAAGTCAGAACACTGAGAAAATTTGGAGGGCTTTGAAAACAAAGTGGCATATCACATACTAATACAATTATGATGTGAATTTGTTCCTTTTTCATACATAAAACAGGGTTCAGTCCTCATCATTCTGTTAAAACAATCAGAAGAGAGTTTACAGACTACTGTTTAATTTCTAGAAATTCTTCTGTATGTAGAAGAAACAGCTGTATTTATTATCATTGCTTTTCCCAGCTCAGATCTGCACAAAAATGCTGTGGGACTAAGTTGAATATTTTGTCTATTATGTTCAAAACTGAAATGGGATTTTTGTACTCTGTGTTTTATTCTTCTTCTTAACTACTCCTTTGTCAGTATACTTTTGGCAGCCACTGCATTGTTGTTTACTGCTAACATTTTCAACATCTTTATGTAACTTTGTTTAATTACTGTAAATATCACCTGCTTTTCATCAGGAGTTTTTTTATGGATAATTAAGATATAGAAAGGATCCTTTGATAGCTGACTGATAGCACTTCCAAAAAATATTGCAAAATCTGTGAAGAAGGAAGGTTTTGGAATATTTAGATTGGATTTTGAATTTTTTACGTTCAGATTTCTTCTTCTGTCTTTTTTTCTTTTTTTTTCTTTTTTTTTTTTTTTAAGCATACAAAGAAGCCCTGTTTTTCTTGAACCGATTTATTTAAATGATACAAAGAAAGTATACTTTAATAGTTGAGTGCTCATAACTTCAAGTTTTACATTTCGTAGTAATGATACAAAATGGAAAAAGCATGTGATGAAATAACACCCTTTGAAAAAATCACCTTCAGGGTACCTGATTTTCAGTGTAAAACTTTATGTTTTCAACTGCCTGATGACTAAATGATTTACATGGATAAATATGTATTCTGCTACTTTTACTATTAGATTTCTGTCCTAAAAAAATCAAGGGCAATTTTCATTAATAGCAGTGGAACAATGCCATGTCAGTTCAGCCAGTTAATTATAACAATAATGTGCAGCATCTTCTAAAAAATAAATAAAAATAATTAAAAAAATAAAAAAAATGACAGTTTATTCAATATACTTGCATTTATATTTATTTTCTTAAAATTGATGGATGGAATTCTGGGCTATTCTACCTCTACCTAGAGAGTCTTAGATGCTTGTATTTCACTGGAATTCATTCCAGTGAATGAATTCCATTAATTATTTCATTCAAATAAGTCAAACTTACTGGGTTTCATGCAGTTCTTAGCAAATGTACCACAAATCTACAACATTTTCATGACTACCCTATTGGAAGCAGGGCTCAGATCAGGAAAGCATCCATTTTCGAAGATTGTTTCAGAAATTACTGTAATTATTTTTATTACAGAGGTTGGTTTAGCTCTCTGTCTTTTGAAGGAAAGGTTGTATTTACCCCTTTTTAAAATATATTTTACTGATTTTGAAAATTTATAGTAAGTATAAAGCTTTCTGCAATGAAAAAGAAAGTCTGATACATCTAAACAGTACAGGTAAGAGTTCATTTCTTATTCTTGGTTTTATACTATGTTTCCTTGGGGCATAATCTGTATGTAGCTCCAGTACAAATCAATTCAGATTAACTATATGTGATTCAGATATCTTGTTATTAGGAAAAACAGTAGCAGCTGAAAAAGGGTGGACCTACAGCACAGCACTGAACCTTTAATTCCATTTGTGAAAGGTACAATAACAAAGACATAAAGACCAGACTACTCTGAGAATATTGACTACAGAGTCAACTAATTTAACCTTGCTGCAGTCACATAATTACTATTGATAAAAAAGAATGCCACTTATTTCACTTTTTACAGTTCCTGTTGAATTGTTCTTTTTTGGATGTTAGTTTAATCAAAGCAGTGTGTTTGGTATTATCAAACTAAAGCCTTACTAAACTTATCTCCAAGAAAACTGTTTTGCTGTGAATTTCAAATAAACCTGTAACAAATTGCTTACATTTCTTCACTGTTATGAAACATGACTTAATATTTCTTAAGTATTTTGGATGTGTGTTTATCAGTAGCATTACTTCAAAGTTAGCATTGGTCTACTTGCTAGCAATGCTATGTGATTTATATTTTGAAGAGCACACTTTTGTACTGATAATATTTGCTTATTATTCCACTTCCATTAATTACAGGATATCAGTTCTTTTTTCTTATTTATTATTGGAATATTACTTCAAGATCTTGAGAATAAGAAGATATATAGGCAGAAAAGATCCTCATAATATCCCTTTCAGCCTTTTACTGACAGCTTTTTATTTATATAACTCTAAGAAAATATACATCTAGAATCATAGTATTACAGAATATCTCAAAATGGAAGGGACCCGCAAAGATCAATGAGTCCAATGGCTGGCTCCACACAGCACCACCCAAAATCCAAACTCTATGTTTGAGAGCACTGTCCAAATACCCCCTTAACTGTATCAGCTTAGGGCTGTGCCCACTGCACTGGACAGCCTGTTCCATGCCTCCCACTCTCTGGTAAATAACCTCTTCCTACACCCATGCTGATCCTTCCCTGATGCAGCTCCATGCCACTGCCTCAGGTTCTCTCTGTCACCAAAAGAAAAGATTAGTACCTTCTCCCCTGCAGAAGAAGACATTGTGTAGTGATTAGCCCAGCTAAATATAGGGGATTACTTAGATGGTCCATCTTAGATGGGCCACTCCAAATAAATATTTGAATTTAATTAAACTAACATTGGAGTCTATCTCCTAACATGGCCTTTACCTTTGTGAGTTGTGGAAACAGAGAACGTGCTTTCCAAATTCTGAAAAAGAAGAACAAATTCTTTAACAGAATCCACACTTGAAGCAGATATATGCTGAATTTTCCATGCAGTCTTCCTTGTTGTAGAAGTCCCCCTCGTATATGCATATGTTTGTTTCCTGCAAATATTCTAATCTTCTAATATTCCTCAAAATCAGAAAGCTGAGTATACAGGCGTACACATACACATGCACTCAAAGCAAAGCCTCATGACATAAAATGTTATCAGTTCCAGAAAATATAAATATCTGCTTGAGAAAAAAAAAATAACAGAGGATATCAGTGTTTTCTTCATCTTCTGTAAAATTACTATAGTTAGTCTAATCACTGGAATTCTTTCTTCATTGACAAGAGTGCTCCTTAACCTGTCTTTCCTTACCCTCCATGAAAACAGCAGTCTAGCTGCTGAAATCTGTGCAGTTCCTTAGCAGGCTAAATAAGGCAGCCCATAAATTGTATTGATCATTACTTCTCGGCAAACAATGTCATAGCCTTTCTTAGAAGGACTTTAAAATGATGTAATTTCATTCCAGAAACAGATGGGACCCACAGGACTGATTCAGGCACATTACAAATCAAGTCTATCCAAAAAAGTGTACGTGTGTGTGGATTTGTGTGATCTGTGGTTGTTCAAGAGTAAATTCTCTAATATGGAGTTCCTTGAGAATTATCTCAAACTTCAAATTTTCTTTAGGCTTCTACTATCACAAAAATTTCTTTTAAAGTCATCATCTATTCTTGTATGACTACCTTCTTCATGTTTCATAAACACATTTATTTCAAGTCATGAAAATACTACAGGGGTCCACATATTCCTCTGAATATGTGTGGATACATACGGATACATAAAGTCCACACTTTTTACAAACAAGAGCTTTTTGAGTATTTTGAAAGCTTCTAAGACCTAAAGACACAAGGAATTCCTGATATTGTGAATCAAATGAATTTATGTGCTTTTAGTATGCCTGTTTTATTATTATTGCAGTTCTACAACAGTGGGGATACAAATGTTTCTCTTTCTTTGATTAGGATTATTTTATTGATGGTATTCCTACTTGCTATTTTTTTTTAAGAAAATTTTAGGCAAATGTGATATTTAAATATTGCTTTATACTATGCACAAGTTATTTGAAAATACAGCACGTTCCTCATGCAATTTCTTAAAAGCAACCTTTTTTTTTTTTTTTTTTCTCCCTGCTAAAAAAAAGTCTTTACATTTTAATCATTGTTATTGAGTACTTGTGCTGCTTGAGAAGCCATACATTAGCAACTAGCTACAGCAACAAAGTTTGAGTTGTACTTAGGCTTACCAGTGAGGTCACCAATTACAAAATTCATAACACTTTAATTTGTCTATTGGGAGAAAGGGAAACTTGAGCATTAGTGAACTACGGTCTGGCACTGTGGGAATTCTGGAGAAGCTCTGTTTAGGAGGAACATTATGTGAAGCAAGTCACTATAAAAAATCTTTTTGAAAGTCTTTATAAGGAGAGTATAGTGTGTGTAGTGAAAGACAACTGATATCTTACAGCAGATATCACTCAAGTTTACAATAGAGCAATAAGGATTTCTTTTTCTTTTTTTTTTTTTTCCCCTTTTTTCTTTTTTTCTTTCCCCAAAGATGGTCTTGTGATTGGTACTGAGTTGTGCCATTGATTGGCCCCCTGGAGCAATCTGCCTGGAGTCCATATGTTACTGAAATTAAGGCAGGGCTTCTCTTCATTGACTGTATTAGAGAGAAAGTAACTGGAAAAAATACTGAGCATTAGTGCTCAGCATCAGTAACATCATAAGTGATGCAATCAATAAATGACTGTGTCAGATGAGGACCACTTGAGACACCCGAACCTGAGAAACTTATTTTATAGTTGAAAGGTATGGAGAAAGTCTCAAAGGTGAGAGGAATGGCACAAATAGGTATAGTTTTGCCTGGATGTACATCAGAAGAGTACTACACCAGGTTCCAGCTCACATTGTACAGGATGCTTCAGTGTATATCAGAGAGGCAGTCCTAGAGATGCTAATATGTGAGCAATAGGAAATAAACCTCTGATAAGGAAACCTTACTAAACTTCTGGATATAATCCGTATCTGACACTGACTGTAGCTAGGGTTCTGCACATGCTTAATGAGAACAGGAACATTACTGGAAGCACTGAAATCAGTAGGAGAACTGCCATTGACATTAACGACACCAAGTTAACACCACTGCAGTCTGATTCTGTATTAAATCAGTTACCATGGATATGCATTCAGACAGGCTGTTTATGTAGGCAGTTGGCAATCTGAAGAAACCTAAGACAATGGTTCATTAGAAATAGCTACCAAAAAGCAAAAGAACCTCCCCCAAAATAAAACAAAGGAAACAACACACAACAAAACAAAATGGTTTAGTGTCAGCGTGAATTTGGATTTGATACTGGTAAAATGATGAGGACTCATTACAAAGAAGTGTAGGTGCCTAACCTTTACTGATTTAAGACTTAAATGCCTTTATAAATGAGTCAAATATGCTTTAGGTCATTCTGTTGTCATTTCACAAATTGATGATGTAAAAATATATAGATTACATTATCCCAACTTAATGAAAGTAGGACAGACAAAAAGAGACAGGGAAGACTTTCTGATTTTTCTGTGCAATTAACAAGCTGAGATTCTGTGATTCCCTTTCCTATGAGATAACTGCTATTGTATCAATTTCTGTGTTGCTCCAGAGACTTCTGGTTTTGCCTTACCTGCACAACAGCCCAGAAATCCTCCACAATTAAGGACTTTTGTAGTCCTACCCTTTGGTATAGGAGGGTAAGCTGGAATCTCTGGTGGAAATTTTATACACTATTAAATAATCCATTATATGCAGCACTTGTAATCCTCCTTACAGCTCTCTGCAAACTGCAGGTAGAGGTCACATAATCCGTGTCATCTCCACTCATGCTTCATGTCAGGAGGAGAGGACAAGGGTGGAGATTCGTCTGTGCCAGAGAAAAAGGGAAGGAAAGCAAGAGGTGATTGTGGCAGAAAATGGTTTCATTGACACTGGAGTGAATGGGGAGATGGGCAACCAGGATACCTGTATCTATATCCTGAGGTAGTGTAGCACTGTGTAACCCCACAGATGCTGCTCTGCCTTGTAGTGTTTTTGATAAATCAACTAGATTTTGTTCTAATGTTCAAAATGACTAGAATACAAGACTCAACTGGAGTCATTGTATTTTATCCTCCTGTTCTTTGAGGAATACAGTGAGAGAGTGGCTTGGCTGGCCATCAGTGTCAAACCACCATAAAAAGATAGTTTTGTTCAAATTCTGCTGCCATCTCAGGGCTGTGATGGCATACAGAAATATACACATAATCATGGCAGTGCAAAGAGAAAATCAGAGTAATCCTGTAAGGATTTTCACAACAATCACCTTTTCTGTATTCGCTTTAAAGAGTTGCTATGAACCATATGAACCAAGGGTCATTTGGAATAGGAATGTAATTTTTGAAAAACTGTAATTTTCCACAGGGTAAAAATGAAATGATTTTGCAGAACGTCTCCTCATTCTGTTATGCTTTAGCATATATATATATATATATATATATATATTTTTTTTTCCATTCGGAGCCTACGTTGGTTTATTGTCTCTGATAGTCATATCTTGGCTGATGTCTCTAGCCTGTGTGCAGGAGACACATCAGCAGCTGCTAGGAAAAGGAGAACAGAACAGATGCACTTGAAGTACTTCAGTGACTGAGTAGGTACAACACAAAATTAGAGTGAACAAAAAGGAAGTATTCCAGTGAAGAATGCAATGACAATAAATGTTCTTCGGAGTTTAAGATAGCAAACATGAAACAAGGATGTGCCATTCCCCAAAATACTATTTTTAGTAGCTGATTCTTTTTTTTTTTTTTTTTCTGGATTAAATTAAAATACCTGAAGGTAATAGAGGATGCAGTATCCAATTGAAAGTATTGAGGAAGGCTGGTAAATCTAAAATTTTGATATGTGGGTGACTTTTTGAGACATTCTGAAGAACTGAAATTTTGAGGTTAGTTTTCTTCCTTGCTTAGATATGAACAGAGACACACTGACATACATACACATCTTAATGATGTAGCTCTGGGAAACCTGTGTTATTCAAATTAGACTTCTAGGTAATAGGGAAGAAAGTAAGTATATATTGCTATAATCTAAAGTCAATTACTCAGAATTGTAAAGCATGGGAAAGAAAAGAAACTTGTTTTTGTGACCAGCTTTCCAAAGCTATTTTTTCCCTTTTAAATGGGACGCAATTTTTGGCAGAGACTGTCACAAGACCTTTTGGAAAATTCCTGTGGCAGTTTCCATATTTGGTTTACCTCTTATCACCTCGGAGTTACAGCATTCACAGGAAGCCATCTCAAGCTAACACACTTGTCCTGGCATTTCTTTTTGTCATAATCTTTACTTTCAGGGTTAAACTGATTCCTAAATGTGAGCGCAAAAGTGTACTTGAAAGTACATTCACATATATAGCCTTTGTCATTCAATTATATCTATCAATGACAGAGCAAAAATTGCATTGTCAAAAGAGCTGGTAATAAAGTTGCCATACAGCTTCCTGTACTGCTTTGTGGTAATGTGCACTAGGCCAATATCTATTAAAGGGAAGAAATTGTTAATAGGGACAACAAAATTAACAGGTCATAATTATTTGATTTTCCAAAATATCTTTCAAAATTTTTCTTCCTAGGATAAGCATGAAATGGATCTATACTGACATACTGTCAATCTGTGCATATGACAGGGGGGCAGTATGCCCCTGGGCCCCCCCAGGCTGCACAAAATGGGAAGGGAAAGTGAAAAGGGATAGGGAGATGGGAGCTGGGTCTAGGAAGGAAAAAAAAAACAGCGGCAATGATCTATGGAGGAAAACTTATTTTACTAACTATGATACTGGAATGCAATATAACACAATATAATAAGATCTAATTGAAATTGAGACTAATAAATCAAACAAAATAGGTGAGAGAGAGTTCCCAAGACCAAGTCAAACCTGAAAAGCTTGGAATGGCTGGGAATGCGCCCTCCAGCACCCACTGCCAGGCAGTAAGAGAGCGCCCAATCAGAAAGGCGAGATCCCATGACTTCTGTAATGTATAGGGACGGATACCCGGAATTGGAGCATTAACACTAACTCTCAGTGCACTACATGATGTTATGATGTGTAATACTGAAAACCAAAGAACAGAAAACTGTGACACGTACAAAAGAGAATCTGAACCAACTGATTGGCTGGAAGCTAAGGCAAATAATTTGTCATGCACACTACTGTCTAAGTATATTGATGTGGGCTTAAGTTTAAGCACTTTTCAAACAACTCAGTCCTTTAGAAATACTTCAGTATGCTACATTTACTTTGTAAATGGGTATGCTTATTAGGCTCATGGAACTAAATAAAGCAGTATTGCAGAACAGCTTAAATTTTGACTTGTACATCATGCAGTCAAGGCATTCATCACCCTACTGAGAGGTGAACAGGAAAGATTTCTTTCTGTATTAACAGACTTCAGCAAAATAACGTGGTGTTCCTGCTCACATTTAATTTTCTTCTGTAAAATACAGGTCTGCATATTATATGTATATTCTGAAACTAAATTAGCTGTGTTTGCACTGTCACATTAAATTCCACTACCATAGTGGAAAGACTTGCTGGTTCCAGTGCTTTGCAGCATTTGCTCACAAGTTGTTTTGCCTTTCTGCCAAGTTAAACATATATATCCTCTGCATAACCATAGTATCACACATACATTAACCTAGTACTAGAACTGCAAGCATGATATGCAGGAATCACAACCTTGAAGAAATCTCCATTGTGATTATTTTTTTGAAGTGTGGGTGTTCAGTGGCATTTTTGGAGTGCCTAAGTTTTGTGGTGTGGTAAATATCTGTAAATTCTAATTAACACTATGGGAAAAAAGAGGAAAGATTTGAGAATAGAACACTTTGTTTAATTCTGTCTTCGCAGCTTGTGAATTTCCTGTAAATTAATGTTTGGCATATTGAATTGATCTCAAAATGGACTGTAGACTATTTTTATGTCATTCTGGCAGCTTTATCAGTAAAGGTCTAGTACGCCTGCTACAATATTATTCAGTGTTGAAGTGTGAGCAAATACTTGCATAACTGTGATCTGGAGTTTGCATTTTAGGTTTGGATACATGCAGCAAACTCTAGTATAGTAAAAATGACAGCTTTTCCTGTTTGCAGATTTTTCTGATTGCTCTGTTCTTCTTGTCCATATGTAAATGATATGAATGCCAAGCAGGATTAACTGAGGAGTGAGTTAGAACTGGATGAAAGCCCAATTACCTGATGCTTCCATGAAGCTAAGACAACAAAATCAAACCGAATCAACAAGCAAAATGCTCAACCCTCTGTTTTCCAGGAACTTGGTTGGTCAGGCTTTTTCTTTTATACCACTTTTTGGATACACAGTTTTGAGGAATGTCTCACTGCATAAATGTAGTGTTTTTTGATGAGTACTGGATTTGCCTGGAAACTAATATGGCTGCAACATTGAACACTCTCCTTACGGGCAGCATGCTGGAACAGAAGGGTACTTCAAAGGAGATGTTCTTCAGCAGAATCTTGGCAACATACAGGTGCCTTAAGTTAGCTTTAATTCATTAGGATAGCACTTTAATAAGTGCCTTTACTGTAGATGATCCAAATTATTTCAGTGTCCACTGACTCACTTGACGCCTTGAACATCTGGAATGGGTTTCTTAATTATATGTCAAAACAAGAATTATATTAATACATTTTTAAAGGATGTTGGAGTTGGTTGCCTCAGCTTAAGGGAATCCAGAAGACCAGATTTTTCTTTTGACTAAAATAATATTGATCAGACTGAATAAAACAGTTTAGACATTGCTTGTTTAAGATTTTCAGTAATATTTGACACTATTTGGGCTAAAGACTGTTAGTCCTTCTCATAGTTAGTTTCTTCTCGTACAAATCTTTTCTTTCCATCATCAGGTCTGTGTAATATTCTCACTTTTGTATCAGTGAACAGTTCACTTCTGACTCCTGGATACAGTGTGAGCAGTCATCCCTATAAAGAGAACGAAGCATGCATTCTAAAAACAAGTATCTTCTAGGTAAGAGGAACTGTCCAACCATCAAGTCCTCCTCAGTCCCATTAGCAGCAAGGGCGGTGTCCAAATTAGCCTCCAAATCAGACTATAGCAGATGTTAAAGCTGAGAAGCGACTTGGCAGAATCATAAAATCATGAAGTTGGAAAAGACCACTGAGATCATCTAGTCCAACTGTCAACCCATCACCAGCATGCCCAATAAACTACCTACACAAACTATTGCTTCTTGTCTTTTCTAGGAAACAACTGCAAATCACATAGAAATGTCCAAAGAATGATTCTAGACTGCTATCTCCTAGCTAGGATAGCTGACAAAAATGTTTCAAGGCTTACTTATTTCTACTTTTCATTCTCATGGCTATATTTAGGATCATAAATGCCAGTTTCAGGGATGAAGAAGCTGCCTTACTTAAATAAAAATAAGAAGAAATAATAGAATCCATCCAGAAAGAATGTAAGATGTTACTTTAGTATTACTGGAGGTATATTCAGAACACTTTTAGAAAAAAAGTGAACTGTATAAACAAAATATTTTGAATTTGTTCATATATTCAACTCCTTCAATCAGTCTCATGTCAGGTTATCTCTGAAGGGGCACTTTCTGAAAGGGCAGTTTCTCAGCTGAGAATGTTATATGCAAATAACAGAGCTGGAGTTTCAGATCAGAGCTATGCAGAGCAGATCAAACCACTGGAGAACTTGTAGCCAGCAGACCATCTTTAAAAGAGAATCTCCAGATGTATGTTCTCTTTAGTGAGAGCATCTATCAGTCCTTTATAGCTCAAAATAGTCCATAACATTCACACTGGTCCTTCTCACAACTGAACAAACCTCAGTATATTCTGATCCTTCTCCTCAACAATGTTCTCTCTTTGCTTTAGTTTTTTGGGGAAATACATAAATATTTTTCTTGGAATAGATTTCAGCTCTTCTATGTTGTTACAATGCAGAACTCTTGTTTCTGAAAATACATCTGTGGCTGCCCTGTATTGTTTCACCTCTCCTCTGCATCAGCAGGAGGGACAGGGCAATGGAGCTGACTGCATCTGAGCTGCCACACATATTATCTTCATCTTATTGATAAAAACGCTACCTTGGTACTCTAACATGATAGAGGTTAAAGTTAACAGAATATTACCTGAAATGTCTGTTGCCTGTAGAAGATACCATGGGAGTGCAGCTGGGAACAGTAACCTCTTGGCTACTATAGCTAAATCCAGCTGTGTTTATGATTCAGAATTCATTCTCTTTTTATAAGACTTGCCTGTAATTATCATTCACACTTTCCCTCTCATGTTCCTTTTCTTTCTTTATCTATTACCTTCATTTTCTGTGTTTATCCACTTCTGATGATAACACTTTAGGGCAGAGATCATGAATTTTTAATCCCAGGGAATGCTATACAGATTTCAGGGTTCTGTAAACATTGATCTATCCTTCTCCTTAACTGAATGTGTCTACTTATTCACAGGAATATTTCAGTGTCAGTGATACAGATTATTTCAGATAGAATATCTCAAGTTATATTGTTACAAACACTAAGATATACACCCCTTTCATGACTGTATAAGCAGTTAAAAAAAACTTAGCTTATATATTATCATATGACACATAGAAGTTAGGAAAATGGTCTTTCACTTACTAAACCACAATGAAAAACTGATTAAACTCAGTTTGTCCTGCAAATCCAATTAAGTTTGGACAGATTTTGGATCTTCACAGATATCTAGCCCACAGGGAGCCTCAAGTGATCTGACTAAGCTGGAAGTTAGGGAGAATGCATCTCGGCTGTAACAATGTTTTTATCTTTTTCAGAATTCTGTAGAGAACTAAATTTTTGCAGATTACAGGCTAGATCACTGAGCAAGAATCAGCGTATCTATTCAAAGATTTCTATTTTCCTCTTTATCATGCTCTTTATCTTTAAAACTACTACAGTTGTATGAGTAATATTGCCAGAATTTTGTTCAGACGTAAGTTTTTCACCTCAAGATTTTCCAATCTGTCTATTCTAGATCACTTCATATCTACTTCTTTGGTATTCACGTGCATTACAGAATCACAGAGTCACAGAATTGCGGGGGTTGGAAGGGACACCAAGTGATCATTCAGTTCAAATCCCATACTAAAGCAGGTACCCTAAAGTAAGTCACACAGACATGTGTCCAGACAGGTCCTGAAAATATCCATGGAAGGATCTCCACAACCTCTCTGGGCAGCCTGTTCCAGTACTCTGTCATCCTTACTTTAAATAAATTCTTCCACGTGTTTGTACGGAACTTCCTAAAGAAGCATTTGTATGTATATCCAAGAAGTGTGTCGCTATTAATAGACCACTTTGTATCAGTGTACATGAGTACCCCGGGTTTCCTCCTGAGTGTACTGAAGTGCTTGAGTAACCCCAACTTGTTAAATCAATAGAAGCACTGTCCGTGAAGAGAAGCAGTTGAAGACATTGCATTACTTGCTCACTATATGGAGAATCAAAGGCACATCTGACCTTGAAACTCTTTTGTGTGAGATGATTGGTCTAAGATTCTATGGAGAGATTGCCTCTATTTGCAGAACTTCCTCTCTTAGAAAATAATAACAATAATAATAATAAAATAATAATTCATGTTACTGCTTGTAGTGTGGAACAAGTCACATTACCTGCTACTTCAGGAAAATAGTATCACTTTTCAAAAGCCTTTTTGATTGCAGACCTCCCCACATATCACTGCATTCCTGACACGTTTCTGATTTCAGCAAGCTCTGACACTGTTACTTGCTACATCTCTTACTAGCCATAAGTCATCATGACAAATGTATTTTAAATAAATTATTTTAAATGCGATAAACACTGAAGTTTTTAGGTCTGTACATCAGAGAATTTCAAAGTACAAGGTGATCAAATAGGTCAAAGATAAAGAATATGGAAAATAAGTACATTTCATTAAGAAAAGGTAGGTCCATGGGTATGGGGAATGGAACCTGTTCATTTTACAGGATGTGGAAATATCTTTTCAGTTTCATCAGGCTAAACAATTCCCATCTTCATATTTGGGTGGGTACATATGTTAATTCATAGCCGTTTAAGTACATAGCAGTAATTAGGTTCCTGCTAGGTTAATTTGTGTCTTATTCAGTGTATCTGAATGGTACCTGTTGATAATCATTGTGTAAAAGCTTGAACAACAGCATGATATTTCTTAGGAAAATTTTTTAATTATCTGGGGAGAAGATGATCATTAACACCTTATTTGGTGTTTCCTTGAAGAAATCAGAATGCACTCCTAAAAAGGAAGAAAGTAAAAACAGTTCAAAAGCATGTCTGTTGCAATGTCATTAAAAGAGACAGAAAAAAACTTTAATAGCATGGTGTGAGCTCTCTGAGGCAGCTGGCTGTGTCTAGATTGCATTCACATTGCTTATTACTTGTATCATATGGCAAGAGATAAGACAGAAAAACTATCTGAGAGTCACTTTATAAAATAAATTTCTATAAAGAAGTCTGCAAAGATAGCTTTCCAATAGATGTAAATCACATCCCCTAAGCCTGGATGAAAGCACTCTGTAAAAATATACTTGCAGTTTAAATGGTTGCATACACTTTCTGGGTTTGTACTGAATTGACAATACTCTCTCCAGGGCTTGAGTTTTCTCCACTGAACTTGAAAAAAAATCCTATTGATTTGAAATAGAAAATAAAACACTTTCTAGTATGATGACCCTTGTGGAAAATTTGACTGAAAATGATGAAAAACTACTTTCGTTAAAAGATTGTCTTCTGTATGCTTCTTACCTTACCACACACACAGTTCCTTAAACTGGAAAATACAGTAAATATATTTGGGATTCCATTTCAGTGATGTCATTGTGATATTTTGTTGTAAAATACCACTGTTTGCAATGGATTGTTATTGTCTTTGGTGCAGTAGTTAGCAAAGGACTTTACAATTCTAAAGAGTCCATTTGGACCAAAGTAGAATAAGTGAATGCAACTGTATTGTACTATTTGTAGAGATAGACAAATATAAAATATAAAATACAAACAGTTTATCAAAAGTAAAGCATAAAATATATCTCTTGTGATGCTTAAACACAGAATCACAGAATCACAGAATTATCAAGGTTGGAAAAGACCTAGAAGATCATCTAGTCCAACCATTACCAATACTTCCCAGCTAAACCATATTCCTTAACACAACATCCAAACATTTCTTGAACACTCCCATGGTCGATGACTCCACCACCTCCTTGGGCAGTGCATTCCAGTGCCTGACCACCCTTTCCGAGAAGTAATATTTCCTAATATCCAGCCTGAATCTCCCCTGGCGCAGCTTAAATCCATTCCCTCTAGTTCTATTACTAATTATACGAGAGAAGAGGCCGACCCCCAGCTCACTACAACCTCCCTTCAGGAAGTTATAGAGAGCAATGAGGTCTCCCCTGAGCCTCCTCTTTTCCAGGCTGAACAATCCCAACTCCCTCAGCCGCTCCTCATAAGGCCTGTGCTCCAGGCCCCTCACCAGCTTCGTAGCCCTCCCCTGAACACGTTCCAGGGCCTCAATGTCTTTCTTGCAGTGAGGGGCCCAAAACTGAACACAGTACTCGAGGTGCGGCCTCACCAGTGCAGAGTACAGGGGGACAATGACCTCCCTGTTCCTGCTAGTAACACTGTTTTTGATGCAAGCCAGAATGCCGTTGGCCTTCTTGGCCATCCAGGCACACTGTTGGCTCATGTTCAGCCGAGCATCAATCAGTACCCCCAGGTCTGTTTCCTCAACACAGTCCTCCAGCCACTCCGCCCCAAGCCTATAGTGCTGCCTGGGGTTGTTGTGGCCAAAGTGCAGTACCCGGCATTTGGTCTTGTTAAACCTCATCCCATTGGCTTCGGCCCAGCTCTCCAGCCTATCCAGATCCCTCTGTAGGGCCTCGCTACCCTCAGGCAGATCGACACTCCCTGCCAATTTGGTGTCATCTGCGAACTTACTGAGGGTGCACTCAATGCCCTTGTCCAAGTCATCAATAAAGATGTTGAAAAGGACAGGCCCCAGTACCGACCCTTGGGGGACTCCACTCGTGACTGCTCTCCAACTGGATTTGACTCCATTTACCACCACTCTCTGGGCTCGGTCCTCCAGCCAGCTCCTTACCCAGCCGAGAGTGTACCCTTCCAAGCCACGGGCTGCCAGCTTTTGCAGTAGGATAGCATGGGAGACAGTGTCAAAGGCTTTGCTGAAGTCTAAGTAACAACTAACAACTAACAACTTTAGATACCTGTACTTGAAGAACTTAAGTTTGCTTTTGAAGAATGGGAATGTCATTCCTTGATAAGGTGGCTTTCCCAAAATATCTTAAGAGCTCCATTTGTATTTAGTCATACAGAAGTTATGAAACTGTTATCCAGTTCCAGAACAGAGATTGAACATTTACAAAAGCAATGAGGGGCAAGGAAAAAAAAAAAAAGAGAAGAAACGTGAGCCCAATGTGGTAGTACACAAGGTGGATACGCAAGGGGAGAATTAGAAGAGGAATATTTTTAACTACACTGTTTAAGAAATACTGACCGAAATCAGTAAACTTTCCAGTGCTTTATTAATCATCGTAGATGATACTGTAAAGATGACAATAGTGCATGGACAGACATAGGTCCGTGTGAACAATTGGTAAAGTTATCATAACAAACATTTACGGTCCATGAGTGGGTGGAATCCAGGGGAGATGAGGACCTTTATTTAGAAATATACATGAAGACTTTTTCTTTGTGTAAAAATAAGAAATATTAGAGGATGTCAAAATGCCATCATCCTCACTATTTGAATGAGGCAAAGATAAAAACAGACCGCATCAACAACTTGTAATGTTCTTGTTCACAGTCTGGCAAAATCTTGGCTATATTTCCGTTTGATTGATTTTCATGCTACATCATCTATTGTGTTCTGCCTGATGCACACACACTGTGACTTCAGAACCAGTGATGTGCACATGAACTCTTATTGGGCATCTTGTCAACGAAAGCAACATGGACAACATGCTCACAATAGCACCCAACACTGTGAGAAGACCAAGCTATAAGCAAGAAATTTTTATTACCCAAGGGAATTTATTGATGTCTTGAACTCATTCCTTTCAGTTGTGATGCATGTTAGGGGCTAGGAGAAACTAAAAACTCAGTATAGCTTGTGGTATGAAAAAATGATCATGTTGTGTGTGAGAATAGATGCACAGACACCTGTGAAATTGATAGCAGCAGCTGGAAGACTGACAGTACAGTGGTGCATAGAAGTTGAAATAGGAGTAGCTAATTTTCAGAAGCAAGGTGAAGCTGTTATTCAGGTGAGTCAGAAGTATATAATGCAGCTGGCAGTAATTCCAGTCTCTTTCCACTACCTTCATAACCAGCAGAGAGAATTCTCTCTTTAGACTAAATATGAAGGATGATATCATTAGCATAATTTCTTAGATTATGAAAGACAATGCAAGTGTGTCAAAATCAGAATGCAATGGAAGTGGTTGATTGAGTCTTATAGAGCATTTGTTAGCCTAAGTGAATAATTTCTTCTAATGTGAGACTTCATTGGAGAAACTGTTGGAAGCAATGAACAAAGAGTATTTCCAGAGAAACAATGCAAATGTAGGTATTAGAGAAGCAGATTAAATAATACAAGTCATATCACAATATACTCAGATCTATGGTTGCAGATAATGGAACCCTCCCTTCCCTCTTCCTCGCCCCCCAAAAATACAATAACTCACAAAAAGAGCAATGAGGTTGTTATTCTCAGAAGGATAAAGAAACATGAGGATTTTCCTGGTGTGTGTTTATACTTCCCAGCTGAAGATTTGTGTTGCCTAACAGATTAATTCATTTGAGAATGCCTTGCTGGTCATGAATTCTTTGTTAGTGCTTCATAATGACATTGCAGGGGGAATAGTCACAACCTGTAGACAGTACACCATTAGTGTTTCAGGCAGAAGTATTGTTGAAAATGACCTGTAGCTTTAATCTAGTTGTGTTAGCATAGAAGAGGTTTTAGAAAGCTTATGAAAAATTAGAATCTCTTGATTACTGATCTTAAGTACCTACAGACGAAAAAGAAATTCCTTATTAACGAAATGGAAAGTGAAAAAGAATGAAGCTTCCAAGAAAGAAGTCTCCTTCTTCATAGTTTAAGGGAAATCCTTCAGCTTCATTCTTTTTTACACAGGTCATTCAGGTTATTCCTAAAAAAATGAACAAGCTCTACAGAAAATAAACAAGCCCTGAGAACCTGGGAATTTTGTTCTGGACTTGCAATATTTTGTATTACAGAATTGTGAGGGCTTCTCTGTCCAGTTAGGGCTTATAACCTCAAAAGATTTGCATGTCACAGATGAACGTGCTCTTCCTTTCAATACAAAGGGAGGGATTGCTCTTTCTTTCAGTACAATTGGAGCTGTGATGTTGTACAGGCAGCAAGACCAGGGAAACGTCTTTCTATTAAGAAACCTGCTGAGTCTGTGGTTGGGTTTATAATTGGGTTTATAATTATATAATGTATTTGTAATTGCATTTTACATAGAACTTTTGTTAAGTTCTGCTTGGACTTTTTTGTTGTTGTTTTGGAAAAGTTCTACTACAGATTTCTACATCATTTAGATGGTAAGTAGTGAGTAGTAGACCCCACACTGCACATCTAGCTTCATTACTTGAGAAATGCAGTAACACTTCAGTGTTTCTTACAGTGTTAACAGAAATTTAAATCTTACACAACATCTCAACATAATGATGTGATTTATGTTATGATTATATATATAACAAAACATAAATATATGTAAAGAATCTGACCTTTCAGAGCTTTGAGTGCATCCTCCAGCAACAGAGACCCTGGGGATTTAATATCTTTCAGGATCGCACTGAAAACAAAAATTTTCTTCATTGATTTCATAAAAAGTGTTGTTTACAGTTATGTCCCTGTCATGTCGCAAATCTTTTTTTTTTTCATTTTCAATTTTTCATTCAAAGAATTGCGGAGAAGTGAGATAAAAGCCTAAAACTGTCATTTCCAAAGATACACAGGCAATATTTAAAATTAAGTTAAGGAATTTCAGGTACAATTGTAATAAACAAGTAAGTTACGCCCTCTCTCTTTCAATTTACCATTTGAAAATCGAGCTATCACAGATAAAATGAAAAAATCACATTAAAACATTACATTTTGCCTTCCCAATGAATCTATTTACCTCCAAACAGTCATTATCTCAGATTTCTGCAGAAAAGATAAAAAAAATCTTCAAGAAAGAAATAGGCAAGCAAGTGTTAAGTGTTAGAAAAGTAAGAACAATATTGGACAAAATTGAGCATTCTTCAATTTACATCTTCAGTCTATAATTTTTTTTACTCAACATTCTGCTCTTTAGTGTATATATTCTTACTGTTTTTTGTTTGTCTGATGGTTTTTATTGCAGCACTCTCTTTGCAATTAGTTAGAAATTGAGCTAGGTGATTAATATACACATCTTGAGAAAACAGTATTCTATTAAGGGAATGCCAAAAGTTATGGAAACGTGTAAATAAATACCCAAATTCAGAGCATATTATGAACATTTGTAGATATGTATACACGAATATTAGTTAAGCATTCATACGTTTTCTGAACATTTACAGATAATAGTGTATAAAATAGTTATTCAGGGCTCTTAAATTTTTGAAGCATCAAGAAAGTCTTTACCAGTAGGATCATCTCTGTGGAACCAGGGCTTTCATCAACATTTGACACCTGATACTGGTAAGGCAAAAATCCTTCTCAGTGAACTAATTTGAAATGATATCACATTTTATTAAAATTATTCAAAGTGTTATTCAAAGTGTATTCTTAAAATTAAACTAAGTTCTCAAAACAGAGGTTTTTGAAGCCAAAAAATATTTTTACAGAGAACAGCTATAAAATTGCTACGTGAACCTAAAGGTTAAAATTTTCTTCTGTTATTTTCTTTCTTCTCCTGTTCTCTTTTAAGACATCAGCTGATCTATGTTCTATTGTAGGAATTCATAGTATACAACCACAAGAATGAGTTAGACTAGTGTAGTTTTTCCAGTCATATTCTTAAAGTGTGAATATTTACAGTACAAAAAATTACCTATTTAGAATTTCAAAATATACTAAAGCATTCAGCTGAGTGTTTAACTTGCCAGTATACAATTAATGTACAAACATATAAATAATAATTCTACATATATGTGCAGTATTATTCAACACTTAGCAATGTGTTGTTAAATGTTGCTTTGTCTTCAGTGTCTCTAAAATTGTTACATGAATTCTAAATATGCCAGTAGCACTCCCCAGTTTAAATCATCCCCAAAATATTTAGGAAAGTTTCAAATGGAAATAATGGGAATAGGTGAGAAATGTGGGATGTGGGAGATGTGAGGTAGTTTAAAGCCATGTCTCCTGTAGGAGAGAGACTATTGCGCATATTTTACAAAGAATGCCAGCTACTAAAATAGTAGGTAAGAGGGAATCTCCTCTGATGGATATTTTCTGAGTATGATGCTCCATTTTCTTTGTTGGATTTATTTCTTCCCTCTTCTTTTCTTCATTTCTTTTTTTCTTCCTTTTTTTCTCTCTTAATTTCTTCCTTGCATTTTTTTCTTTGTTTATCTCTTTCCTATTTTCTCTTGACTATGGTTTTATAAAACATACTATTTTTAATAAAAAAATTTGGAGAAGCCCACTGTAGGGGAGTAAGAATTCTAACAGAATTACTTTCATCTAGGTTTTAGACTGGCAGATGAATCAAAAATGAATGTCTGTATAATAAACATGCTGCTTCATGATCCATTTTTTATGTAGCTATACTCCTTTAGATGCAAACAGGATGGAAACAGACTGTGATTGATTTTCTGAGTGCTAAGTGCTTAGGAATCAAGCTTGTAGCACTGACTCTTTTGTAGGTGTACAGAACTGTGAAAACCCTTAATATGCAATGTCCCATTTTTGTCAGGCTGAAGATTGCCACGGTCACAGCATATGAGTGCGTCACAACAGCTAATTAATTTCTTTTCACAGGGCTCTTGAGATAGCACAATTTCCTTGTCCTCATTTTATACAAATGGAACTGAAATATGGAAGAATGAGGTATTTTTTTTCAAGGTCACAGAGGAAGTTGGGACAGATCTTGGAACAAAGCCTAGCTCAAAAATTGTACCTTAACTAATGTCTCACTTCCCTCCCCCTGAGGTACCTATTCAAAGGCAGACACAACAAAGTTCTTGGTGAATCAAAACTCCTCCACAAGTATTGGCAAACCTTAAAAAGTTAAATTTAGTTAAAAATATTCTTACTTCTATGTACTTCTTAAGTAAGTTAGATGGTTTTGAAATGTTTCTTAAGAGTACTTTGAAATTTCTACATGCTCCAAATAAAGCAAGCTGAGATGTATGGGACTGATTTATTTTTTTTTTTTAGAATTGTACACACATGGATATATTATTAATATCATTTTCATAATCCTTAGTTTGCTTTCATTAAAGGGTTAGCCTTATTCTTGCTTTTTCTGAGCTTTTTCTGCTATTTTGCTTCAAATAAAATTTAAATAGATGCCATAGAAAAGTGTTTTCATCTAACTGAAAATGTACAGACAGATTTGTACTTGGTTTCTTAAAAATAAAAAAAAATCTGCAGAAAAATAAAAAATATTCATAGTCTTTTCTGTAGAAGAAGTTCTATTTTGTAGAGTAATAGCTTTTCTGCAGTTTTAAACTGAAGTGAAAGAGAACATATTGTAATGGTATCATATTGTTTTTCAGAAGAGGATGAAAATTATGAAGTGGTTTCATGATTTGGGAGTAACTGGGCTTAATGCATACATTCAGACTGATGCTGAAGATCCATTTGAAAAGGATGAAGGTCTGCTATATTATATTAAAGAAATAATCAGGTTCTTAGATAATCTGAGATTTGAGATTGAAAATTTAGTTTTTATAAAAGCAAATATTTCCTACTTCCTTCTTTCATGCTAACTCAGATATGATTAAATGAATAGAACTATGTTAATGCTGTCTAGAAGATGACTTTCAGACTTCCAACATGAAAATATAGTGAGGGAGGTTCTTCGCTTGTTCATCCAGCTCTTAGCATTTCCTGAAGGTACTCCCGTAGATGAATTTGGATCTTTGCTACCATCAGACTAGTAACAAAGGGATGAAAAGCAGCAATACACTCTTAGCAGTCTTCTGAACCTATAAATCTCTGTCAGTATAATCACCTTCCCTAAAATCTCTATGTTATTGTCTATTTTGTACTAAATCTTTCCTTGGTAAAGTATGAGAAAGTGTTTTTAATGAAAAAGTCCCCGTAGCCATATTTTTTAACAACCTGTTACCTTGATCTTATTAGATACACTTTTTGTCCTAAATAACATAGTTGGCCCCACATGTCTTCATTGTCTGTTGCTATTCCTATTGATTAGGAGCCACACTGCAGTAGTTTGTACAGTAAGTGCTGTGCACTGGAGTCATCTTTGTATTCTAGAGTAGATTAAAAGAGACAGGGCAGACGCTGTAGGTCAGATCTGATGGGAGATCTGAGTTGTCATAATAAGCTAGTTTCTCAGTAACTTACAGCAATGAAGTTCAGAAGCAGTCAGCTCTGGCAGGCTAAATATTGATTGGAAGCGAAAAATGTGGGAGACAATGACCTTCTATTCAGAGCCTCAAAAAAGTGTGTCCACGCCAAAACTCTTGCTAATGCAGTGCCTTCCTAGTTACCCTGCACAATAGCAAGAGACAGGCATGCTTTCTTCCTGCTTCACATCCATAGCTTCTGGCTTCTGACATCAAGTCATTAACTTTGTTAGCCTCGCTGCTCCCTTGGTGGGCCCTAAGAGGAAGGAAACAGAAATTCTTCTGAAGCTGGGCCTCATCAAAGTCATGAGAGTCATTTTCAAGTGCAGTATATCTTTTTTATCTGTATGTCAGCAAAAAAATAGCATAACATGTAGTCAAAATGAAACTCCTTCAAGCTCACCTGTATTTTCAGCAATTAATGGGGGAAGTATTTACCATTCAAAAAACTTCTGCTGTTTGGATTTCTTCCAGTTCAGAATCAGCTCCACCAAATTGGCCAATGTAATTTATTATCTCCTCAGGGACATTCAGCTGTCCCAGCTAACCTTTCTCAGAATAGATCCAGCTGTGTTCTTCAGTACAAAATCTTTCCACTCCCCTACAAATGCAGTCATTCTAAAGATGTCCTCAACAGAACTATTAAAGATACCCTTAGGCCCAGCTATGCATTAATGACCTATAAACGCATGACTTTCCATTTCTGCTGTATATATTTTGATGTGAGGGTTAAGAAGGATACCAAAGGTTCAAGCACACCATCAAGATCCCCAGGGAAAGAAAAGTGCAATTATTCTGTAAGTGGCAATTCAGAATTAATGGTCCAGGAAAATGACTTTGTAGAGAACAACTGCCATGATTTTATTCGGAATGTATGGCTCTTGGAAGATAGTCCATTACATGACAGTAATGTCTTGAACTTTTCTTAGTATATTTAAGCTATAGATCTTAAAACACTTCTATGCCTTGACTGTTTTGTAAGCAAGGACAGTGAGACATCTGGAAATGAGACAATTAGTTGTATCTAATTGCTTGATGTAATGCATTAAATCTGGGCAACGTGCTCTAGATGTCCCTGCTTGAGGAATGATGTTGAACTAGAAGATTTCCAGAGATGCCTTCCAACCTCAAGCATACTTTGATTCATCTAGTGACTTGGATGAAACAGAAGCCATTCTTCTAAGCATCAGGTTGGCTTTTAGTTCCTTAGTGTAACATCAGTAGATTCTGCCTCATTCTTCAGTGATCCAGGTGTTCTGTGTAAACAGTTAATGGAGAGAAATTAACTGAATCTGTTTTAAGGCTTGTTGTGTTGTCATCTGTTTAGAGAAAAAACATGCATGCAACTTTGTGTGTGTATTCTTTTCAACTTAATAACCAGCATGCAGCTGGAAAAAAAACATAATGCAGTGGATGGACAATTGGCTGATGGATCGGGCTCACACAGTGTTAGTACCTGGGGTTATGTCAGACTAACAGCCAGTCACTAGTGGGGTTCAACAGGACTGCTTTAGATGACACTAGATTATGAGAAGCTGTTGACTGCCTCAAGGGTAGAGATGCCCTGCAGAGAGATTTTGACAGACTACAGAGCTGGGCAATCACCGACTGCAGAAAGTTCAACAAGAGCAGGAACAGGATTCTGCACGTGGTATAGGGATCCCAGTATGTGTTGCTGGGGGATGAGAGGCTGGAGGGCAGCACCGCGAAAAGCAATCTAGAGATTCTGGTTGATGGCAACTTGAATCTGAGCCATCAGCATGCCCTGGCAGCCAAAAGTGCCAGTCATACCCTGAGGTGCATCAGACACTGCAAACTCTCAGACACAGGGTTTGAATTTTGCAAATTTCCATGTGGAGCCAGGACCTGGACTGGGCAATCCTTGTGAGTTCCTTCCAACTCATGATATTCTATGATTATATAATTACAACATAGTCATGACAAGAGATCTAAATGAACAATTACTTCAGAATGTATTTCTATCAAACTTATACCTAATCTTAATATTTAGCATCAGCAGATTTTCATATTTTATCGGGTTCAGCCACTTCCTACTGTAAGAAAAAGGAAAGCAAGGCTTACATCTGGAGGTGTAAATATACCAACTTTGGAACTTTGCTCAGCAAAGCTGAAGTAATTATCTTAATTATCCTTTTTGCTTAGTTTCCTAAAGCCTGTGTAATCACACTGCATGCGCTGTCCACACTTAAGTCACTGCTGAACCTGCTGGCCAGTTTCAGCCATCTGTGGCAAGTGAAGGTCTCAAGAATATTAAACTCCTATGTGTTTTCTGAGCAATTGTTCCTACACAAAGGAAAAATACTATGTGTACAGCTGACATTAATGCTCAGCATTTTCCTGGTGCATGTCCACATATTGTGCCTTGGCAGCCAGCCCATGCACCCACTGTACTGCAGCTCACTTTGGTGCTGGAGAGTGCACTCATGGACAACAAAAAAATTGGAGGAATGTGGCAATAAAAAATGACACAAAACTCCAGGGGAGGTATCTGGATTAGGTTGGAGAGGAAGTGTAGACATGCAGGAAACACATCTGTATGAAATTTAGTTTTTATTTTCACTTGCTGAAAAACAATGTATTTCAACTAAAAACAGTGGAAAAAACCTCCAGTGGAAGTTCAGCGAATATCTTGCGTCACAAACAACTACTGTAGTCAGAAATGTTTATTCATCTCTCATAATTTAAAATCTTAAAGTACAAAGCTATTCTGTCAGTCCCCTCAAAAAGTTTTCTGTCTTCCTTTAGATACTATAGGGAGGTTAGGTCACCAGCTACCTGCACTGGGCTGCAACATTTGCGTAACTGTTGCTTGCATCTCCTTACTGATTCTTGTGCTTTCTCCTGTCTAAGAAGTACAGGTTCAGCACATTGACAAAAGAAGGGTACTACTGTGTTGCTGCATGAGTTGTTTCATAATGAAGATCTATGATGTCAGTGTGGTAGATACTAATACATCTTGGCAGAAGACAATCCTTTTTTTGTAGAACAATTTTTTTTAAATCATGAGGCAGTCTTATGTGGAAACATACAAGAAAGGAAATAGCTTCACTGGAAAAAACAAAACAAAACAAAAAAATCAAATCAAAACAAAACAAAACAAACACTGTGTTAGAAAATATGCCAGGAAGAAGAATTGGTTGATCCAAGGCATAAAAATGATCATGCATATTAGAAATATTAATGTAATATTGAATGAGGTTTTGCATATTGCATGTAGATATCCAGACCTATATATACAATTTCAAGTTAAATCAGAGGAATATCCTGCCTTAATCTCTTGTTATTCTATTTGGAAGGTCAGTAAAACTCTTCTCCATCAGATTATTTTATAATTAAAAAGAAAAAAAGGAGGAAAAGAGAAAAAAGATTGATAAAATTGTACTGGTTGACTGGAGTTTCTAGTGACAGAAGTTGGAGTTGTGCATTGGGCTGTTTGAAAACACAATCAACTGAGGCATGAGGCTCACAAATATTAATCAGTTTCAGGTATATTTTATCACTGAGTCAAGAGTCAAGCTACTGTATAAATTAGGCTCTGTACTTATCACATTTTTACCCAGACACTCATGTTAGGCTATTTTATAGCCTCTTTTTTTTTTTTTTTTTTTTGTTGTTGTTGTTAATATTGTTTTGATGACTATATTTGTCAAATGAAAGTTCGTAATTTTTTTATTTTTTTTTTTTAGGGAACTGACAAGCAAATGTTTTAACATGTTCAAGATCTACTGCTGTTGTGTCTTCTTTTTTGGAAGGAGAGTATTTTTCTTTTACTTAGACATTCATTTTCAGGAAGTTCATTTTCAGTGTTCTCCATAATTTTATGAGGCGTTGTATTTAGCTGTGTTGCTGTAGGAGATGGAAGTCGAGCTATTTATTCTCTCTATTGTTCAACTCTGAGGTAGGCAGTTGGATATTGGTCTGTCCCGACTACAGTTTTGACAGAAAATCACAAATTAATGGATATTTTCCATATTTCCATATTCCCATATTTTCCATATGGGAAGTAGATGTCCTTCTGAATGGTAAGTCAATTTGCTTTGTTAAATCTGCATTAATATTGGTGATTAGGTAGACCCGTATGTATAAGTCTTTAGTGCTGATTAATTTGGTTTGCATTTCAAAATCGAGTTGAGCTTAATGAGAAAAAGGAAAAAAAGTATGACACAGGAAATCTGACATCTTTTATAGGTCTCTGTGTTGGTCTGCAATCTCCAAAACTTCATAATGTTTATCATTTTATCTTGAAAAAGTTTGTTTTTTTTTTGTCAGAAAATGTAATGAAAGTCTCTTAGTGAAGTGAGTATAGATACTGAGGTCCCTAAAGCAGGTTTTTCTTTCTGTTCTATGTTTGCTTAGCCTAATAGGTAACCTTAGTAATTATGGAGATGGGGTCTTGCTCCCAGAGAGGGTTTCTGTGTTTCATAAAACAAGTTATTAATATTAATGGATACTAACCCCACAAGCCACATTTATAACTGTAAACAAGCTGCATATAAACTTACAGCTGTTGTCTGATCTGAACAGCTATTCCTATGAATTAAGTTAGTATCCTGTGTGGGCCTGATGCGTGCATATGTAGATATTTGTCTAGCACGCATGTAGATATAATTTTGGAGAAGAAAAAGAAAACACTTTAAATGCATGTGGTATAATTTAATACGTGCAAATCTTCTGGTAGCATTTTAAAAGGAGGCTACAAGTTAAAAAAAAAAAAAGAATAAAATGAAAACAAACAAAAAACACTTATAATTCTGCCTTAGATGATAATTTTAGAACTCACATTTAGGGTAGGTCTGTCAAAGCATTGTTTTATTTTGGTTTTGGCTACGCAGTATCCATTATACGTGCATTAAGTACTAATAAATTTTGATTCTGGAGTTCCAAGACACACAAGCACATACACAGATAAGAAAATGCCATTCAGAGAGATCTCAACAGGCTTGAAAGGTGGTCCCAGGTGAACCTGATGAGGTTCAACACAGCAAAGTGCAAGGTTTTGCTCTTGGGCCGGAGGAATCTCAGGCATCCATACAGACTGGAAGGAGTGGTCCTTGAGAGCAGCCCTGCAGAGAAGGACCTGGAGGTCTTGATGGATGAAAAGCTTAACATGAGTCAGCAGTGCGCTCTTGCAGTTCAGAAAGCAAATGGTATCCTGGACTTCATCAGAAGAGGGATGGCCAGCAGGAAGAGGGAGGTGATTGTCCCCTTCTACTCTGCTCTTGTGAGGCCCCATCTAGACTACTGTGTCCAGGTCTGGAGCCACCAGTACAAAAAAGACAGGGAGTTGTTGGAGAGGGTCCAGAGGAGAGCCACAGAGATGATCAGGGGACTGGAGAACCTCCCCTACAAAGACAGGCTGGGGGAACAGGGCTTGTTCAGGCTGGAGAAAAGAAGGCTGCGGTGACCTCACTGCATCTTTGAGTACCTACAGGGAGCCTGCAAACAGGAGGGAAATCAACTCTTTGAGAGGGTTGATAACAACAAGACAAGGGGAAATGCTTTTAAGTTGAAGGAGGGAAGATTTAGGTTGGATGTCAGGGAAGTTCTTTACTATGAAAGTGGTGAGATGCTGGAACAGGCTGCCCAGAGAGGTGCTCTATCTCTGGAGGTGTTCAAGGCCAGATCAGATGGGGCCCTGGGTAGCCTGCTCTAGTATTAAATGTGGAGGTTGGTGACTCTGCATGTGGCAGGGGGTTGGAGATTCATGATCCTTGAGATCCCTTCCAACCCTGGCCATTCTGTGATTATGTGATTCTGTGAAAATAAATAGTAAGTCTTTAAAATGGACTGCCATGAACTGTTCCACCTTCTACAGAAACACAGTTACATACAACATCTCCTAAAATTCCTGCACAGTCAGATTGAGCAGGTTATGAGCACCATAAGTGTCAAGTTATCTTTTCCAGTCAAATGCTTTAATTTCTTTACCACTTAAACATTGCTTTGCATTTCCTGGCTTTCTGTGGTTTTCTTCTCTCTCTCTCTCTCTCTCTCTCTCTCTCTCTCTTTTTTTTTTTTTTTTTGTCTCCTCAATACTTTGTTAGATTCTTGACTGTTCTTGAGAGATAATATAATTTCAAAATCCTGTGAGTCTGATCTTCAAGCTGAGTGCTCAAAACTCTATGTGCTATTGATAAGGTCTCAAAAAGCCTCAGCCACTCTTATTTTAAGGTTCTCACTAACATTTAGTATCTCATAAGCTCTTAGGTAATGTAGCTGAGTAGCCGTATATATGGGGGAAAAAAAAAAAAAAATCAAACATTTTGCTACAGTTGTAATGAATAGAAAGGTCAAAGAAACATGAAAGTTCTTTAAAACCTCAAGACGTAGCCAGAGGAAAATTTCTCAAGCAATGAGGTTAGAAGGTAGTAGAAGTGCTTTTCAAAAATTCCTACACTTAGTAGTCTATAGAAAATGAATGGAGACCAGTTGTGCTGAAGGTAAGCTGCAGCACTGTAGAAATTCTTAATAATTTTGTTATCTATTTGGTGATCTTATGAGGTGACTTTGTCTAGACATAATTTCAAGACTACTTTAGTTTTCACCTCTATTGCCCTGAAGCAGCTCTGACTGAGTGCAAAGTGTGGGATTATCTCACCAGACTGTTTATGAACTGATTCCTGTGTACTGTACTACCTGGAGATGCTTGCACTATAGATTCTGATAACTCACACAAAGTTTGTAATTGTCTTTTTTTTTTCTTTTTCTTTTTCTTTTTCTTTTTCTTTTTCTTTTTCTTTTTCTTTTCTTTTTCTTTTCTTTTTCTTTTTCTTTTTCTTTTTCTTTTTCTTTTTCTTTTTCTTTTTCTTTTTCTTTTTCTTTTTCTTTTTCTTTTTCTTTTTCTTTTTCTTTTTCTTTTTCTTTT
>JAPSGF010000113.1:1034416-1086861 GCA_035772895.1 Perdix hodgsoniae | reverse complement strand
CTTTTTCTTTTTCTTTTTCTTTTTCTTTTTCTTTTTCTTTTTCTTTTCTTACCAGAAGCTACAAATTTTGTATTGTTTGTCTTGGAATATGAAGAAACTCATAAATAAATGAAAACATTCTCCACAAAAATATTGAAAAAATGCTAAAAAATTGTGGTGATTAATAATTTAATTTAAAAAATAGTTCAAGAGTATATGAAAGTTATAATTTAAACTAAAATGTTATTAAAAATAATTTAGTTTAATATTAGAGTTTTGAAACCATCTTTGATTATGATATTAATTTTGGAGTACTGTAAAAAGTAGGCACAGTTCCCCATTATTTGTTACACAAATGATGCGATTCTTGGCAACTAATTGTTTACTGAAAAATCATTACATGTGCAATGAATAACAGGATATTTTCTGTACTGTCAAAAATAAGAATGACCATGACAAGTTATTGGTTATGCAGATTAAAGGAAGATTTGAAGATTTCAACAGCATAACTAAAAATATTTTTAAAATTTCATTCTGTAGAAATGTTTGAAAATTACAGTGTTATTTAAATACTAGAAAATAGAATTTTTAGAGTATAATAACCCATAAGAACAACACAGAAGAGCATCTGAGTTACAGAGTAATTACACAGAAGAACACATTTTGTGTAAAAAAAAAATACTGTATAAATATTAAGCTACAAACTCATATTTCAATTAAGATCTAAGTAAAACAGATATATACTTTTACAGATCTAAAGTGTTTCGAAACAAAATTGCATTGTACTGGAAATAATTGCCTACGAAATGGAATCTTAAAAAAAAAAAACATACCATTCAGTGTCTAGGTAGTTTGTAGAACAATGAAACTCAGAAGTTTTGTATTTTAGATGAGAAATCATAAATGAAAATGTCATTCCTAAAAATGAATGAAAGCTAGAAGAATAATTGCCAATATGTTCATTTCTGTTGTAGCATAGTAAGTTTTAGGATTTGCAATATAATTGTCATTTGACAAGAAAATTTCTGTAATAAAAAATGAAAACATGGGACATAATGGATGACAGCTTTTCCTAGGATCTATCCTTGAAAACATTCTTAGAGAAATCTGAACAGGTACTTGCTTGTCTTTCCAGCAACACTAGCTTTGCTTACAACAAATCCATCCTAACTGCACTGTTAACTTAATTCTCTTTTTGGATTGCACTTCATATGAGGGTTTTAATCTCTGATTTTAGAAATTTAAGTCATCTTCTTGCATATTCCTGTGTTCTTCAGTTCTTTTAGTTTTCTGAATAATCTCCTTTCTCTCACTTCCCTTTTGAAATCAAACATATCGATTGCTATTTTTTAAAATCAATTGTATAATTTAAGTGATTTAAGTAATTTAACATGGGAGTCAAATAATGATCACTTGAAGCAGATTTATTTTCCATCACTTTAATAAAGCTTGTGTTACTCAGCAAAACAAGACTTTCACAGGTGGCCAGCTAAAAGAATGGGTATATCTATTACCACCTTTAACCACATGCCCTACCTTTCTGAGGCACTTCCCTAGCTCTCTGGATACAATTGTAAATCCCACTTTTGAGCTGATTCAGCATAGGTTTTCAGAGACACAATCAGCCATCAATTTCTAATCTACCTTAAAAGTTTACCAGAGCTCTTGATTTAAAATGGCATAATTTAATGAAATTTGCATCCAGGAATAACCAGGATGGCTAGAGAGGGCTTAGCTGAAAATGTTTGAAGATAAGATTCCAGTTTCTTTGTGCTAGTTTCAAGTTGTGGTTAGGGTACTCTCAATAAAACTGAGAGATATGGATAGCACTGAGAAGATACATCATTTAATAATACTGTCATTAGAAAATGAATGAATGAAGTTGATGGGCAGAACCTGCTTTTATACCTGTATTTTTGAACATAAATGACTATGGCTGCTGCATTTGGTATGGAGCTCAGTGGTCCAAGGAACTGGTGGAACTGAGCTGCTTTTTATCTTCCTCTAGTCACAGTATTGCACAGAAATTTTACAGGGAATAGAATATCTTCAGTGAAGAAGCCCTCATGCTAAGAAAAAAGATGCCAAGGGAATATAGGTGTCTCCAGTACTCAGTGGCTACTAGAATTTTGAGTCAATGGATTTTTTTAAGTTTATTATATTCATACTGCTTAAATGACATTTTAGATATCAAGACAGTCTTGGAGAATCAATTCACTCACCAGACATGAAACTAAACTCTAGCTCAAGGTTGGGTCTAAGCATGTAGGCCCAGTTAATGACATATTAACTGAGTGCTGCTGTTGAAATTGAAGAAATCAAGCTGGCTGGTACAATTTTAGAATGCTTTCTTTTCTGAGAACATCAGTGGGAGCCAACAGTTTCTTTGTGTAGGAGTTAAAAGCGTGCACCACCAAAGACTGTGACTAGAGCATATCATATCAATGACAAAGACACGGCAACAGTATCCTATTATTTCAGTACAATAACAACTACTTTATATGAAGCATGATCGTAAATGTATATAGGATAATTCTGGCTTGTAGCTTATACAGCCATGATGACGGGGTTTATGCTACTGTGGGATAATGACATCATAAATTTCCTGGGAAGTAGTGCATAAATATCTATTAATGAAGTTCAGAACTACTGATGCTATAATATCCATGGCAGACCCATAGGCCGTGACTATAGGAGAGAATGTGAACAGTTACGTATAGTTATCAGGCCTTGAACAGCATGTTTTTGGGAAGAAAATTGAGAAAGAATATTCATTTTGTTTTATAAAACTGTAAAGCAGTCTGTAAGTATGTTGAGATTTCCTATGACTTGTTAAAATGGAAACTATGATACTAGTATATCAGGTCAATAAGAATGTCAATGAATAGAGCTTCATAGTTAATGTATGCAGTAGTCAAGGCATGCTGACTATATGCATGTTGTTGACTTTGTTTCACTTTCTCTCATTGGCTGTCTGCCATTCCTATTTTCATCCTATTTTGTGACATACGTCATTGCTCTCTTTTCTCCAATGCCAATAGACTTTGTTGCTGATGTAAAAAAAATGTGGACTCTAATAAGGCTGTCCTTGTGAGTCATAACTACCTAGGGCGTCCAGGATTATATCAACATCATTCTATGTGTGGGAATCCAAAACTCTTTCAGGCATCATTAATGTTATCAAGAGAGGGATTTGTCATAATCTTGGTTTGGTAAGAGGTTCCTAAACTGAAAACAAAGCAATCTGACATGGCAATAGAAGTTCATACTTGGAAAATAAGGAAAGAAATTGTATCTTTTAAGGAAAAAAAAGAGCAGCCACGAGGAGAAGAAAGTGAGAGCAACCCTAAGGAGAAAGACTTGGGGGCACTGGATCAGCATGAGCCAGTAATATACACTCACAGCTCAGAAAGCCAACTGCACCAGTGGAAACTTGACCAGCAGGTTGAGGGAGATGATTCTCTTCCTCTACTCTGCTCTCATGAGACCATACCTGGAGTAACACGTTCAGCTCTGAGGTTCCCAATGTAATAAGGATATGAACCTATGCCAACAGGTCCAGAGGGAGGCCATGAGGATGATAAGAGAACTGGAGCACCTATCTTATGAAGACAGGTTGAGAAAGTTGGGATTGTTCAGTCTAGAGAAAAGAATGCTTTGGAGAGAACTCACTGCAGCCTTTCAGTACCCACAGGAAAGATGAGGAGGGACTCTTCATGAAGGAATATAGTGATAAGACAGGGCATAAGGGCCTTAAGCTAAAAGAGCAAGGATTTAAATTAGATATAAGGAAGAAATTATTCACTGTGAAGACGGTGAGGCACTGGAACAGGTTGCCCAGAGATGCTATGGATAACATCACTGGAGACATTTTGTGCCAGACTGGAAGGGGACTTGGGCAGCCTGTTCTAGTGGAAAGTGCCCCTGCCCATGGGAGGGAGATGGATCTGGGTGGATTTTAAGGAAGGAAGATGACTGTATCATTTCAGGAGTTCAAATTGTGAGAATACACAAATTTGTGCCAACATTTTATGTGCAAAATTGTTCTTCAGTTCACAATATGAAACCATTTTGAACAGATTACTATTCTGTAAAAAAATTAGCTAGATGAAAATGCAAGTATCCCAGAGACTACATCAGATCCTTATCTTTGGTGACGATTTCCCTTTTTGCATATTAATATTCCAAGCATGAATTGCATTTTATGGGACAAACACATTCTAAGAAATATGCTGTTGATTGTATACAGAAAAACAAATCAACAGTAACTAAATGTTATGTAGGTTTCCTTGAAATGTCAGTGGAGAGTCACAAACATACTTTATAATCGTTTGAAAATAAAAAAAATGTCTCATATTATCTGGTTTAAATTTTGTTATCAATAGCTGATATTAATTTTAATTTTTTCATGCTTTGTAAGTAATGCACAGTGCTTCCTGTGAATTATGCTGCTAAGTGAGCACTTACATACTTTGATCCAAATTGTGTGAACTCTCATTCATTCCTGGAAGTTTGCTTTCAGTCATTAATTGTTTTAGCCTTGGTATACATATGTGGGAAAGGCAAGTGAGCAGCATATGCTTAGGGGCCATATTGAAGGTACTTTAGGAGGTCTGAGATGCTGCAGAGGCCACTTTAAGGAAAGGTGACAGTATTAGAAAATTAGAAGAATGCATCAGGCATGAATTTTGAGCTCAAATCCCCTTAATAATCAATTGAGTGCTATGGAAAATCTTCCCATTTCTTTCTTCACATTCAAATTCAGACAAAGAGAAATCTTACTGCATTTCCTAAAACCAATTTTTTAAATGCAATTTGGGATTGAAAAAAATCACACTTGTACTGTATGACTTACATATCCAGCCTTCAAGAGAAGAAACTGACCAAGGACACTTTGTATCCTAAACAGGATATTACGCGAGAGTCTTTTTTTTTTTTTTTTTTTTTTTTTTTTGGCAGCTTATGATCTTTCAGTCCAGTAGGAAACAGTGTTTTAACTATTTATAAATGGAAAATAATGGTTTTTAATATACAAATTCCAGTTAGTGTTGTTCTAGAATTGTAAAAAGTGGTTGGATTGTCAAAGAGATTTTCATGCCTAATAAGGCAGTGAAAAAGGTAAGATGAGTTTAGGCATGAGTTTTTAATCTCATGTGTAGTTTATAAATTCAGTATTACAGAACATATCTCTTCTGTTGTTTTTTTCTATCCAGGTAATTACAGACCAGTCAACCACACCTCCACCCATGGAAAGGTGATAGAACAGCTAGTGCTGGATGCCATCACCAGGGAACTAGAAGAAAAGCAGGTTATCAGGAGTAGTCAGCATGGGTTCACCGGGGGGAGGTCATGCTTGACCAACCTGGTAGCCTTCTATGATGTTGTCACTGGCTGGGTGGATGGGGGGAGAGCAGTGGATGTACTCTACCTTGATTTCAGCAAGGCATTTGACACTGTCTCCCACGACATCCTTATAACGAACCTGAGGAAGTGCGGGATAGATGAGTGGACAGTGAGGTGGGTTGAGAACTGGCTGACTGGCAGAGCACAGAGGGTTGTCATTGGCGGTGCAGAGTCCGGTTGGAGACCTGTAACCAGCGGTGTTCCTCAGGGGTCGGTGCTGGGTCCGGTCCTGTTCAACATCTTCATCAATGACCTTGATGAGGGGATAGTGGCCATCCTCAGCAAGTTTGCTGATGATACGAAGTTGGGAGGATTGGCTGACACGCCCAAAGGCTGTGCTGCCATTCAGCGAGACCTGGACAGGCTGGAGAGCTGGGCAGTAAGAAACCAGATGAGGTTTAACAAAAGCAAGTGTAGAGTCTTGCACCTAGGGAGGAATAATTGCATGCACCGGTACAGGTTGGGGGATGACCTGCTGGAGAGGAGCTCTGCAGAGAGGGACCTGGGTGTCCTGGTGGACGACAGGTTGGCCATGAGCCAGCAGTGTGCACTTGTGGCCAAAAAGGCCAATGGCATTCTGGGGTGCATTAAAAAAAGCGTGGCCAGCAGGTCGAGGGAGGTGATCCTCCCTCTCTACTCTGCCCTGGTAAGGCCTCATCTGGAGTACTGTGTCCAGTTCTGGGCTCCTCAGTACAAAAAAGACAGGGATCACTTGGAAAGAGTCCAGCGGAGAGCCACAAAGATGGTGAAGGGCCTGGAGCATCTCCCCTATGAAGAAAGGCTAAGTGATCTGGGTCTGTTTAGCCTTGAGAAGAGAAGACTGAGAGGGGACCTGATCCAGGTCTATAAATATCTAAGGTGTGGGGGGCAAAGTGGCGAGGCCAGACTGTTTTCAGCAGTGTGCGGAGACAGGACAAGGGGAAATGGCCAGAAGCTGGAGCATAGGAAGTTCTGCACCAATGTGCGCAAGAACTTCTTTACGGTGAGGGTGACGGAGCACTGGAACAGGCTGCCCAGGGAGGTTGTGGAGTCTCCTTCTCTGGAGATATTCAAGACCCGCCTGGACGCCTACCTGTATGACCTGGTGTAGGAATCCTGCTTTGGCAGGGGGGTTGGACTCGATGGTCTCTGGAGGTCCCTTCCAACCCCTACGATTCTGTGATTCTGTGATTCTGT
The DNA here is from genome assembly GCA_035772895.1 of Perdix hodgsoniae. Lineage (NCBI taxonomy): Eukaryota > Metazoa > Chordata > Aves > Galliformes > Phasianidae > Perdix > Perdix hodgsoniae. Next base: position 1,080,303 of record JAPSGF010000113.1, on the reverse strand, counting down.
GATCCAACCTTACATAAGTAAGTTAATCAGTGTTCTAAGCTTTCCGTTATTTGCAAAAATCAGCTACCACTGGCCTAGAGAACTGTTCATAAAATTTGAAATTTAGTAAATGCTATTTCAATAGTTTGCACCAGTTTTACTAAGAAGCACCAACAAAGCTTCCAAACAAAAAAATACAATTCAACCATTTAAATATAATTTCTAGTACTTATTTAAAAAGCTTCTCCCCATCCATTAGCACCAAAAAGTTGCAAAAATGTTGAAGTCTGGATAAATTTTTGTAGCTTGTATAATCTGTACCATGGTTTAAGGACTGTCTTGCCAGTGACTGCCTCAAAATTGTGATGATTTACTGCAGAAAATTCTCAACTATCCTTGGTCTGGCTCAGTTTCCAGGTGTTGGCTGGTTCCAAATGACCTGAAGGAGCCTGAGGTTTGGACAGAATGACAAACATGCTCTTTTGTTGCTGTTCTGCTGGCTTCCGCTAGGAAGACAAACCAGAACATTTTACAAAATCTAGATGAAAAGCATTGATTATTCATTGAGTCTTAATCGTAAATTGCATTAATAGCTTTAAAAGGATGGTTTTTACCACTTTTATCTTAAAAATTTTGTCAGCAGAACACAAATCTCAGACTCTGAAAGAAGACACCATCTGAAATATTAACCTTATGAATTGGGTGGGCTGGATCTTGCTGTAATATTTCTGCAAATAATTCTTCCTACTTATGGTGTTCCCACATGTAGGGGAGGTAAGGAATTACTTTAGGAGAACTATTGCATCAGGGATGTAAAAATTAGAAATATGTTAGATGTATCTTTCAGGCAGATTGTCTCTCAGCTAAGCTGTTGACGTAGAAATACATATGTTCATAGCCAACATGCTGGGACAGTAGTTATTTTATTGTATGATGTTGTATTACATTACTGGGTATACTGTCATTTGTTTCACACTGCATACACATTTTTACACTGATGTTCCACCTTCAACTGCAAACACAGTCGGTACAAAAACAGGAATTTTGTCAGCTACTGTCAAAAAGAAATCAGTGCAGCTTCCTCACATATTTTCATGCATGCTGTTAGGAAACTTTTAAAAAACAGTTTGTTGTACTGTGGAGTACGTGTGTTCTGCTCTTCCACTAAGATTCATATGAAAATTCAATCAATGTGAAATAGAGAAATTTAAAATGTGGCTGTTGAGAACACCTCATAAGATGAATAACAAATTTCAGAACTCTTGTAAGAAGGAACCCAGTCTATGTATAAGATTTCTTTGAAAGTGTAGAACTATGTAGCTCTGAAAGTGATGCCTCCTATTTATTTCCATGGAAAATAAAACAGATGCAAAGAGTACAAAAACATTATTTGATAGAGCACATTTCTTAGCTACAAAAGACTGCTTGCTAGCATAGCCATTCTCATTAGCTACGCGTTTTTGATGGCAATCAACAAGAGCTTGTGTGCTGCACATGTAACAATCTATATGGGTGTCCAGAATATGACTTGTTTTCTACGTTGCTATCACCGCTGCTGAAATGCACCACTTACCACCTCTCTGAGCTCACATCCACTGTTTTGTCTCCAGACATGTTCAGCAAGTGCTGATGAAGATCAATTGGTGCCATTATTTATAGGTGAAGGAATTCACTGACACCTCTTTGCTTAATATGCACTTCCATGTCAGACACCATTGTGTCACACTACTCTTCTGCTGCCATCTGTTGCACGGCAACAACATGTAATGGGATATTGGTGAGAAGGCTTCAACCTCTACTGCCATATCACCAACATCCACCTCTGACATTGTTGGCAAGCACTGTAAAATAGGAGGCATCGCTTTCAAAGCAGACATCATATTATGATATTATTTACAAGAAAGAATTAACAGTAAGAAAAATATTATTTTTTAACACTTAATATTTTCAAGTAAAGTGGGAAAAGAAATGTGCAGGTCACAATTCCCTTCTTGCCTGTAAAACAATGAGATGCAATGCTGTGACAACTCTTTGCCACCAGAGACTGCATTGTACTAACAGCGCTATTCAAATATTTATTCATGAGTACCGTAATTAATTTTCATGAAGTGAAGATACTTTCATACGTATATTCTCTTCTTCATTCCCTGCTTGACTGGCAGTTCCCAGAGGGTTATTTCCTGTCACCAATCTGCACTGAAGAAAAAAATGGCTTCATATCTGACTATAGTAGCTAGAAATAATATTCCAAAATAAAAAAAAAATGAATTGCTTATAGAAACTGTTTTAACTTACTGAAGTTTTTTTGTTTTTTTTTAACGCAGTGTAAAAATTGCATATTTTGTACATTCATATATTTTTAATGAGCAAAAGTGTAAAACTCACAACATAATTAGATTATGTATATTTAAAGAAGAAAAGGTAGCCAAACTAGAAAGGACTAACAGACAAAATTAGGAAAAGTGTTTTCCTTCCATTTGGAATTTAATTAAACTCCATTCATGACAATATTAATGAAGCAGGGTGAAACTTTTCATAGGCAGATTCTGTTTGTTCTGGATGAACGGTTGAATATTTATTAATAGCTTACATCTTTAAAAATAAAGCATATATATCTATTTATTTATTTGCTTCAGTAGTTAGTACTTTCCCATGTCCGCTTTAAGTGTTTGGAACCATAAAATAAGGTGTCTTGGCCGGTATGATTCATAAACATGTTTTTCAGTGTTTAGTTAATCATGCTTTATTTGATTAAAATCCTTTTTTTTTTTTTTTTTTAATTTTTTTTTTTTTTTTTTTTTCTGCTTCTATTCATTTTTTTCTGCTTTTAACCTTTTACTTATTCAGTATGTCACTATGAATCTATTTAATTTATGTACTTGATTCTACTTTAGCTCTCACTTTGTGCATATTATTTACAGAGTGGGAACTAGAAACTACAAAATGGGGAAAGCAAAACTACAGTTGTTATGTGTTAGTGTAGATTTTCAGCTAATGTTAAAGAATGCTAAATCAGGTCTATTATATGAAACTTATTACATTCACAAGCAAGAACTGTCAAAACTTTTACATACATCACATAAAATATTACAATGCAATATCATTACATTTTTCTTTTGTAAATTACTTCCTCTATCTGACTACATTTTGGGGGGCATCCATAGGATTTAATCCTGAGCTGACTGGACATATTTTCCAATGAATCTGGACTCCTGGTGAAGAATCTGGATATTGTGGCCTAAACTAACTGTTTCTGAACTCTGGTAATGCTAAGACTCTAGCAATCAGCCATGGATTCATACAGCTGTGATGATAATATGCTCTGACACAGATTTTGCCAATTGTGGTACAAGGATATCACATCACGTATTCTGAATTTGAACTGGTCTGGACAAAAATTTCAGACTAAATTTTCTTATTTTAATGAGTCTTTGAGGGAAGACAAAAGACACAAGAAATTAACCCGATAACTAAGTTATATTCAGTAAAAGCAAATAATAAAGCAAACACCTAAATAAACAAACAGCCCTAATCAAATTTATTTAGAGTATCCTCCACAATACAGGAGGAGATCAGTTGCCAGGAGATCAGTTCAGATTGGGATTTTCAGTTGTTCTTGCAGAGCTTCCCTACCTTTGGAGTTCCCAGTTCTCATTAGTGTCTCAAGCTTAAATCTTTAGTCTTCCCAAGTGACTCACATCCTGAGCATGAGCAGTCTTGTGGGTCTGACTGTTGTTCCTCATACCCCTAACTCAGATATTGAAACAAGTAGTAACATTTGTCTGGCTGCAGTAAATGTCTGTGAGTGATCTTGTCCATATAACTTGTCCTTAGAACATGAGGAAACAAAGGTAGGTAGGTTGACTAATTCAGGCCTCAAAGCCTACTCTTTGGAGAGCAGGTTACAAAGATAATCTTCTTTCATGTCCCCTTCTTTTGCACCCTACATGCCCACCTTCTTCCAACAGGTTTCATCCCTTCCCATATTGTTAGTGCATAGAGTGAGATGGACATAGATGAGATGTCATAGCTACATGACACATTTTGTACAGAGCTTTTCTCGTGCCCCCACCCATATTATGTGGGTTCTGATCCCTTCCATAGCAAGCAGGATATTTCTTAGGCTGAAGAAAAGATTACAGTGATACTGATTGCTGTTTCTTAGAAGTCTGTATTAAATGTAGAGTGAGCTAAATAAACTGGATTTGCTTTCATATTCCTGAACAATCTTCATACATCATGTGGACTCCTGCTGTAATTATTTAAGAGGACAGTACAGCCTGCCTTTCCTCTCTTTTCCTTAATCCTAATGTCTAACTGGATTTTGCACATGGGACTTGTGGTAACCCACTAAAGGATTATGTGGCTCTTACAGTGATTTGTCAGTTGGATTTATCCTGCTGGGCACTTTGAATAGAGATGAGCCACTCAACTGCTTCATTTTCACTTCTGTTATCAGGAAGAGTTTGGTAGAAGAACATACAGAGTTACATTTCAGATACTGCAGGACACTCTGGGGTGTCTTATTCACTGATGATTGACCTGGAGCTGTTGGCTAGAAATCTTCTGCACAGGGAAAGCATTCTTGATGCTCTTTAAACCATATTTACTATTAACAAATAATAAACATTTGGTATCTTTTTTTTTTTTTTTTCCTTCTCTAACTCTCGTTCATCAGTGCTGTGTGTATGATATAAGTGAGAACTTTCCTTTTCATGAAATATTTTAGTCACATCAGTTTTAATCTCATGTTGCTCTGCTCTACTGACCAGTAAGGGTTGTCAGGCAATGTCTGCTCAGCTGCCAGTGTTTTCATTAACTCGTCTAGTACTGGTATGTACAAACTCATCTCCTAGCTATTGAAAGAAATCTAACCCTGTTGTTCCTGTATATAGGCAGATACAAATTCATTCAGTTCAGTTTGTTTTCTTTTGGTAGTTCAAGGTGTGACTGCAGGCACTCAGAACAGCTCAGTGCAGTCTGCAAATCCTGAAATACTGAACTTTATGATGCGCACTGCAGTTTGTGACATAGGTGACGGTACAGCAGCTGTGCTGCAAGCAATCCCTAAACTGATTTAAAGCTGAGAGTAAGCTACAATCACACTTCAGACTGCAATGTAGATTAGTTTTTCAACTGGTATTTATATATTAGGAATGCAGCCAAAAGTAATATGAGGATGTGTTGCAAATTGGAGAATTAGTGTCAGTTGTCTAAAAGTTAGGTACTTAATCTCAACACATCGGACAAATTCCTCTCTACTTCAAAAGAATGTCTGGATGAGATGAAAAAAGGTGGGACAGATGAGTTTAATTCTGAGTTGGACTTCATATCCTATGATTTATCCTAAAATTATGAATTATCATAAAAATAATTTTCAATTTTTAAATTCAGAATATAGTTTTCATTATTATCTAACTCTTGCAAGTGTAAATAATTCCCACAATATTTAATTTCATGACATATATCAGGAAATAAAAGACCTAAATGTAAATGATTTTATGAGATCTGCTCCAAAAATATTGCCTGCTGTATTATGATGTTGGCTGATGACATCTGAAGCAGATTTTTGTGGTATGGCAGTAGAAATCGAACCTTCCTATCAATATTCCATTATATGTTGTTGCCGTGTGACATGGCAGCAGAGGGGCAATCTGACAGAGTGGTGTCCAACATGGAAGTGCATATGAAGCAAAGGTATGCCTTTGAATTTTTCCATGTGGAAAAAATGGTATCTGTTGACATTCAGTGACACTTGCTGAACATTTATGGAGACCAAACACTGAATGTGAGCTCAGTGAGGCAATGAGTGTTGTGCTTCAGCAGTGGTGAGAGTGACAACGGGTCACCTCTGCTGGTACAGATTGCTACGAGCACAGCATGCAGGCACTTGATTGCTAGAAAAAAATACATAGCTAATAATAGTTAAAAGATAAACATTTTAAAATATGTTATTTTTACTTCAGATAGTTCTCTGCTCTCATACCAATGTGGGAATGTTTTTGTATGCTGCTTATTTCATATACAGGTTGAAATATGCAGAAATGAAGGAGCCACATTTTCATCAGCTTTTAATGAACTCATTTTTTAAAAACTGGGAAGGGAATCCTTAAAAACATTTCAGAGAAAATGAGAGTGCGATGTTACCAAGGAAAGACATCAGGCAATAATGACTAATGCCATCCCGATTTGAGGGATGCTGCCCAGGGCAGTAGGGTTATGTCAGGACGGCTGCCAGCAGCTTGGCACATTATTGGAACAGTTGGATCAACTCTCTGCCATTAGTGACTATTCCTTCTCCCCAACAGACCTTTCCTGTCACCACAACCTGCGGAGTAAAGCCGTGTTGTAGGGAAGGCTGTCTGATGGGAGCCTTGGCAATCTGGATTGTTTCTTCTTCCTTATTCCTTGTTGACATTTTGCTTCTAAAAATTTGTCACCATTCCTAAATCCCAAACAGATTTAAATGTAATACCTTATTAACGTCCTGGATGGTTGACTGTGTATAGTCTTCTTTCTTAGCTTCAAAATGAGTTCCAAACAGCAGCTACAATTCATGGATAAGTCAGTTTCTTATTATGTGTAATGACACAAATCAGAAAAACAGTTCAAAAATGCATGCAGGGAAAGTATGTTACAAGGTACAAACAAATGATTAAAAATAAAAATTCTAAATCAGTAATATTTTTGAGGACAGCATTAACTCACACAGAACATGGAACATGGAATAAAGTGAAGAGAGATGGAATCTCAGAATGCCTTTTTTATTCTTCTCAATAATGATCAAAAAAGAGTGAATAAAGTTGTTTAATGCAATCATTCTGGTATTCTATTACCTTATTTTTCTAGTTCATCTGTTGACAGAAAAATATTTTCAAGCATGAAAAGGCCCAGATAGTGAATTCAGTGCATCATAGATTTCCAAGAAATGGAGCGGAAAAATACATTTGCACTAGTAAACTGTTTTGCTGTGAGATTAATCCTGTTCTTTTCAAAGCAAGTTCTTTAATCTCATTCTGTATTTCAATGTAGTCATTTTGAGCATAGGATCTAGACAGACCCCAGATTACTCTCAAACATGGTTTTGATTAAAAAACAAATCTTCCTTCAAATTCAGGTGTGTTTGGGACATGAAGTGCTAACATGACTGTGATCAATGTGAATGTAAGGGAGAAGCAAAATTAAATGGATCTAGACATTTCATGAGTGTGGACAGTTAATCTAAGCCTTAGGAGAAGAAAAGGATTAAATGATCTTTCCAAGACTTTTTATATTGGTAAATAGGTTTGCACAGTGCAAACTTGTTTCTTAATCAGAAATAGTTGCTTACTGTCATGCCTGCCATAAAGAACAAAATTACTTTACGACACCAATATGAGCAGTGCAGTTGATACAATGGAGGGAAGGGAAGCCATACAGAGAGACCTAGACAGGCTGGAGAAGTGGGCCCATGTGAATCCAGTGAGGTTCAACAAGGCCAAGTGCAAGGTATTGCACTAGGGCTGGGGCAACCCCAAGTGTTTATACAGACTGGGCAAACAATCCCTTGAGGACAGCATTGTGGAGAAGGACTTGGGGGTCCTGGAAGACGAGAAGCTGAACATGAGTCAACAGTGTATGTATGCAGCCCAGAGAGGTGGCCACAGAGAGAGGGAGATGATTGTCCCCCTCTACTCAGCTCTTGTGAGGCTCCATCTGGAGTACTGCATCCAGGCCTGGGGCCACCAGTACAAGAAAGATGCAGAGCTCTTGTAACGCGTCCAGATGATGGCCATTAAGATGATCAGAGGGCTGAAGCACCTCTCCTATGAAGAAAGGTTGAGGGAACTTGGATTGTTTAGCTTAGAGAAGAGAAGGCTCAGGAGAGACATCATAGTGACCTTCCAGTATTTGAATGGAGCATATAAACAGGAGGGGGAATGGCTGTTTACTAGGGTGGATAGTGATAGAACAAGGGGGAATGGTCTTAAACTGAAATGGGGGATGTTTAGGTTAGTTATTAGGAGGAAGTTTTTCATTCAGAGGGTGGTGACACACTGGAACAGGTTGTCCAAGGAGGTTGTGGATGCCTCACCCCTGGAAAGCATTCAAGGCCAGGATGGATGTGGCTCTGGGCAGCCTGGTCTAGTGGTTGGAGACTCTGCCCATGGCAGAGGGTTTGAAACTTGATGATCATTATGGTCTTTTTCAACCCAGGCCATTCTATGATTCTATGAAACCTTGATACCAGCTTATTCAATCTTCTTAGATTCTAGCTTTTGCCTTCACTGAAGTATTTATAGTGTTAATATGCATAATTTTTTTTTTAGAACTGTGTTACTTTTTAATGCAGTGATGTATTCTTGCCCAAGACAGGACAAGATTCAGCCCCAGGGAACATTCAATAGGTAAAAATAATTAATGGTTTTAAAATCAGGCACTGTAAAACCTTTTAGAAACAGGGAAGGTACTTGTCTCTATACTGCATTCTCTATTCATTTTTATTTTATTGACAAATAACTTTTTATTTGGATGTGAATCACAGTTACTGATAAAATAAATGAATAAGCTAAATTTTTTAATTAATTGTAATGCCTTCTTGTCTGTTTGGTCTAATCTAATCCAGTTTGAATGTAACACAATTTTGATGTGGAGATTTCTCTGGCTATAGGAAGGAAAGACACACAATTTGTGTCATGAATGTGAGTTTTCTCAGCTGGACAGGTGGTTGGACAGCAAGTAAAATTTCACCATCACTGATTCATTAACTACCTTCAGACCAGAGAAAAAGAAGGGAAAACTAATAGCTGTGCACTTCATATAAGCATATTGTATATATATCCATAGGTATGATTATACTAATTTTTAAGTCCCAAGTGATATTTACAATTGGAAATTTTACAGTTTTTTACTCTATATCTCATCTTCAGAGTCACCATACTCACTGGATAAAGAAATACAATTTCTATCTAATTTCATACGTATAATTTAATCTTGTTGCCACGTTAGCAAAACCATCTGATATTCTAAACCAAAATTATGTTAAATAATTTTGACCACTTGTTTATTTTCATCTATATACACAGAGTGTTAAGGCAACCATTAATAACATACACACAGATATTTCCTGTCAGTTCATAATGATTTCATAAAATAAACATCTTATTCCTAATTCTTTCTGTGCAAGAAATACTAAGAAGAATCCATTTTAACAGACCTAGAGGTTCCTGTCAGTATTTTTTTCTCTCTGTGTGTTAAAACCTGTATAAGCTAAGGACTTTACAGACAGTATGTTAGTAGATAGGTAAATTCAGGCTTCCAGCCTCTACTTTTGTTTTTCAAAGGATTATCAGCAGCCACTATGTAAAATCAGCAGCATACAAGCTAAATAGAAGTAGCAGATGGGTGAATTTCACACAATCTATTCAAAATTAATATGGATGGCTGTGGGGATAAAGAGAGGGAAGTGTGGGAAATTAGAATGTTTTGTTGGTATAAAATGATGGAGTAGAAAAACATTAGCTGTTTTACAGGAATAGAAAATGGGATGAGATTAGAGCTTAAATGAAATGATCTGAATTGTAGCTTTTACCTACTTTTGCAGATGGGAGCAAAAAAAAAATCTTTGCTGCCATTTTTTCCTTTTTTTTTTTTTATTTAATGTATTAAGAATAAAAGCATGGAAAGCAAATTCAAGCTTGCCTTACATTGCTGTGTAAGAAAGATATAATAGACGATTATTGGGTTTAAAAAAAAAAATAACAAATGCCAATGGAGTGAAAATTAGCCTTATTTGGTTATCATGTTTCTTACAAAGTCTTCTGCCATGTGAGAAAGACTTGATAACTTACTGTTGATAAGAATAACAGCTGTCACTCCACTAGTTTGAACAGCATATATAAAGCACACACCAGGAGACAGGCTTTGCCATATTTGACAACTGAAACCAGAATAACTGAATTTACACTTTGACAAAATTGCCCGTGTGGTCCAGGGTTTACAAATAATATTTTGTGACTGTTAAGACTGAGGTTCTTTCTTGTTCATATGGCAGTTTCCACGGTCTGGATGTATTTGTATAATGAGTAATGAACTGTTGCAGATAATACAACTGCACAGTATAATGCACTTAAGGAAAGACTGTGTAAACAGCAGTAGTGCTGGAGAAGAGCAAAAAATACACACTTTCTGGATATCATTGCTGAGTATTTAGAAGTAGAAAACTGATCATTTGGAGAATGCATAGCTAAGTGTTTCTATCACAATAACCATGATGTAATATTTGAGCATTGCTGTGGTGCACAGTCTAGTAACTAGATAAGTGGCATTCCTCAGAGATTGCTGCTGGTACAGGTTTCTTTAAAGTCTTTATAGGTGACATAGACAGAGGGATTGAGTGCACCCTCAGCAAGTTTGCAGACAGCACCAATGTGAGTGTGCAGTTGGCAATGCTAGAGGCAAAGGATGATGGACAGATTTGACAGGTGGGCCCATGCCAACCTCATGAAGTTCAACAAGGCCAAGTGCAAGGTCCTGCACCTGAGTTGGCAAAATCCCAAGCAAAGATACACTATAGGTGAGGAATGGCTTGAGAGCAGTCCTGAGGAGAATGATTTGGGGGTGCTGGTTGATGGAAGACTCAACATGAGCAGGCAGTGTGCTCTTGCAGACCAAAAGGAAACCATACCCTGTGTTGCATCAAGAAAAGCGTGACCAGCAGGTTGAGGGAGGTGAGGAGTGTGCCCCTGCACTTTGATCTTGTGAGACCCTACCTGAAGTACTGTGCCCTGTTCTGGGCCCCCCCAGCACAACAATGACATGGAGCCGTTGGAGCATGTCCAGAGGAGCGCCTTGAAAATGATCAGAGGGCTGAAGCACCTTCCCTACAGGGCCAGGCTGAGAGAGTTGGGACTCATCTGTCTGGAGAAGGCTCCAGGGTAGACCTTGTAGTGACCTTCCAATACCTGAAGGGGGCCTACAGGATAGCTGGGGAGGGACTTTCGTAAAAGCATGTGGCAACAGGATGAGGAGAACGATTTTAAATTGGAAGAGGGTAGATTTAGACTAGATATTAGGAAGCAATTTGTTACTGTGAGGGTGATGAGACACTGGAACAGGCTTCCCAGCAAGGTTCTGAACACCCTCTCCCTGGAAACATTCAAAGCCAGGCTCTTTGAGCAACATGAATTATGAATTAAGATGAATAGATTCCTTAAGTAAAGGTGTGTGCTTGCCTTCAATCTAGTATTTTCTTTTTTTTATTTTTTGTGTGTGTGTGTGTGATGTAATGAAGTATTAATGTACTGAATCTCTTTATATAAGAACTCTGATATTATTTCTTCATCATTAACCACTCTTTTATCCATCAGCTGTTATTTTCATTATTTCATTTTGCCATGTTCCTAATACCTTGAGCTCTTTAAAGAGTGTATGTGAATAAGAAACATATATTTTATTGACTTGTGTGAGAATATGTGTAGAAGAGAGAAAATCATTGTGCAATAGGATCCTATCATGAGTCTTCTCTCCCCTCTAAATACTGACATGGAATTTTTTCGCATATATGTTAAGTATATTACAGCAGAAGACATTTCAGAATTTTGCAGCATCATTCAGGTGGGAACGTGATCAGCTGGGGACATGTCTAGAAATAAAAGCAGAATTGAAAAGTGAAGACCCACGAAAGTGGAAATCCTGTTGGAGTTACCTGAAGTTTCCTGCACAGGTTAGATATGTATTAAAGCTCTGAGCAAAAAAACAGTGCCTTACTGACCAAAATCAGGCTTCATAGCTTCTTAAATTAAGTTTACTGTTCAGATTCCTAAGTTCAATGTATATGCTAAAATATTTTCTCTATGTTCAAAATATAAAAGCTGATGTACGATACACAAGAAGCATTTGACTTAGGAAATCTATGCAGGATAGACTTGGCAGAATCAGTCTGATGATATATTTAAACAGGTGCTATGAGGTGAAAAGCCCATGTATAAGTTATTTGTTCTGTTTGATATTGGGCAATTGCTACATGTATCTGCCAGACTTAAAAATTTTATTTTAAATTTAAATTCTATTGCCTTCACTTTTGTATTGTGTATCAGTATTTTGCTGCAAAGTCAATAAGAAGTGACATGAAAAAATATTGTGCTTGTCACAAGGACCATAATGGAATGTCATCAAATACAGTTTTTCATTCCGTCAGAAAGAGATCTTATGAATAAACGGACAGTTATCCTACAGAGTAGACTAGATTTTTACATTTAAATTGTACTATTGTTATTAATGAGGAAGTACATAAACCTGACAGAAGGCTCCTCAAATATTTAGAACAAATAAAAATAAATTTTAGAAAAAATCAAAGGTCTAAATCTGAGTAAAAGAGTAAGAGGAACACTGAGATTTCAAATACTTTTGGAGCTTCATCTTCAGTGCTACAGAGAACTGCATTTGGGGACCATGAAATGTTAAAGAGCTCTGAGGGTGCACAGACATTGCTAATCATATTTCCTTATAGTAACTGAGGTAGGAGTGAGTCTCAGTGACCTTGTGACACTTCCCTGTGTATTTGCTTTAGTTGCCACAAATCGCTGAAGAGTTGAGCTGTAAATCCAAAATACTTCTCAAGGTTGAAACTGTGGACATGAGAATGTGCTTACGCTATTCATTGCAAGGTGCCAAGTATCAGCACTGCTTCAGAGGACGTACTAATTTATTTTGTAAGAAAAAATGGAAAGAAAACCTGCATCCAGGACAGTTGCCAGAATGAAAAAAATAAAAATCACACACACATACACACACACAAACAAAACAAAACAAAACAGGAAATCTTCCAATCAGCCAGCAGGAAAGGATATTTCACAATATATTATATATTAGCTGAGGGACATGAGAATTAACCTCAATGGTCTGCTGAGTAGTTGGCTTGGAAAGTTCTGCCACAATTATACAGCCATTCTGTTGTTTTACTGTGTCCTCTATTTTGGTGAGAAAAGCTGCATTTGTTTTTCCATGGTACTGCAGAGTTGTTTTGTCTTTTGTCCTCACAAACATAATACATGGAGATGTCATTCACTGCCATATTATTAGTGGTGTGGGTGAGAGGAATAGCCATATGGGACTCAAATAAGTTACTAACTTGATCTTTCAATAAATAAATAAATCTGACTTGTGATGTATGAAATAAATTTATATATATATTCTAATAGATTGCCCCTTCACAAATGAGCTCAGAAATAATTTTCAGTTCCATTTTCAAGATGTGTTCATTTAATGTTGAAAATAGTTCAGGCCTTCTTTCCAGCACTATAAGCGAGCCACCTTTGGACATCAGAATTTTTCCTGAACTTTTCATTGTATGAAGAAGGTACTGTACTAAGTGTTTCTGTACACTGGTTGCAATGGAGCAGCTGTGGAGATATCAGAGTTCAAGAAGTCTTGAAGCTTATCTATTTAGATATTTGGAAAAATATTTGGAGTGGCACTGGAATTAAAGAAACAAAAGTACAAGAGATATATGGACCTGCTGGAAAGCATCCAGAGGAGGGCCACAAAAGAGACCCAATACCTCCCCTATGAGGACAGGCTGAGAGAGCTGGGGCTGTTCAGCCTGGAGAAGAGAAGGCTCTGAGGTGAACTGATAGCAACCTTCCAGTGTCTAAATGGGAGCAACAGAAAAGAAAGGGACAGACTTTTGCAAGGTCTGTGGTGACAGAACAAGGAGAAATTATTTCAGACCAAAAGGATTTAGATTGCATATAAAGGAAGTTTTTTTATGATAAGGGTGGTGAGGCACTGAAACAGGTTGCCCAGAAAGATGGTGGATGCCCTGTCCTTGGAGACACTCAAGGGTAGGCTGGACAGGGCTCTGAGCATGTGATGAAGCTGTAGGTGCTCCTGTTCTCATTGCAGGACTAGATGACCTCTAAAGGTTTCTTCCAACTCAAAAGATTCTATGATTCTATAAGAAGTTTCCAGACAGATTTGGTATAGCATAAAGGAAGCAAATACTCTACTTAAATGACTATAATACCACTGTAATGTACTTTTTGTTTCATGGCACTGATTCTATTCCTGCAATTAATAATGTGGGCCAGTTATTCTGTTATGTTAGTTATTCTGTTATGTTAGTTATTTCACTCTTGTCCCACCCTTTTAGCTTTAAGCTGACTGATGGCATGAATGGACTGATAAGAAAAAAAAAAGGAATGTGTTTTATATTAGGAGAATTTTGTTTGGTCTCAAGTAGAACACCAGTGAAGAATCAAAAATGTGTCTAATTTCTCCTTTTTATGAATAATCAGGACAAACAAATGGTAGAAACTGCTTGTGGAAATACCAAGAATAGTGTCTTAGGTGACTTTATGAAAGAAGAAATCATTATCCACAAATAAAAATTTTTAAGTTATTAATAGAAGTATTTTTTTTTAATTAGACTTATGATATCAAATTGCATAGACACATACACAGTTGCAAGATGACCAAGGAGTACTTAAGTCAGTTTCAGTACCTATGTCCTTCTAAAATGTTTATTCAGTTGGAAACACAGCGATTAGTTGTATATAATTTTTTTCTTTGTAGAAAATAATAAAAAAAAAACAACCACCAAGATTTTGAATTAAGGGAATGAGGTTTCCATCTTATATCCAAGAATGTATCAGATACGCTGTAGACTTTTCTCATTTCAAGACAGTGTAGGTTAAATTACCAAAACTTTTGTAGCTGGTCCAACTTTGTAAGATAAAGATTATGGGATTCAAATACATTTTTGTGTTGCTAATATGTGCAAGCTATCCAAATTTTACAAGAGTAAACGTGGGACATGAGTGCAATTAAAACATCACTTCAGTGAAAGATACAAACATTTCTCAATGAACAGTGACACTGAGTGACACAGTTAAGAAAAGTAATTTAATAGACTTGGTTTTTGCTTTAAATTTCATAAGTTAATGTCTGCGCTATCTCACCAACAAGTGACCAAAGATTCAATCTCTGTGCTTAGATCTGCACAAAACCCAAAACTGAATTACCCAGACTAAAGACACGGTTACCACATATATTTTGACACTCTTCCTACTCTACATATTAAAAAATTGCCTTATGTTTATTTTATTGCATAGATTACTTATTTTTATTTATGTATTTATTTATTTCTGCATAAAGCTTTGCTTTATGCATGGTTAAAATGAACAGCAAAAGGTACCTAGAAAGCGTTGTCAGACACTCCAGTTCAGAGAGTGATGACAGATTTCGCCACTGTCCCACTCTAAACTGGATAGGCTTGGCGTCGGCGCATCATACTCTGCCACCTTTATGACAACATGAGAAACTTGTAGAAAAGTAGGTGTGAGCATTTAAAAACACTGAGCTAGTGGAATTGCTCAGATGATGTCTGTCTGAACTGAGTTTTAGACACCGTGAGTTTTATTCCCAGAGCTGTTCAGGGACTCACAGGTTAGGAGAAAGTGCCATTATCCAACTTCATCTTCTCTTGGAGAGGTCTTAGGTTATGGTCATACCCTGAAACGCTAAACTGCAAAAACCTGAATCATCTTTTTAAAAAGCACTACCACCTGCAGCAACAGCAGGGTTGGATCATTAACTGTTGTCATGTAATATACCTTCAGACAAAGGATGGCTTCTGTGAAATGCCATCATGTCCACTACTTGAGGATCCACTCTTTAAGTACATAAGTAATAAAAATGTGATCTCTCTCAAATGAAACCTGCTATGTCTACAAACAGAAGCTGCATTGAAAAGAGTTGTGTTGTTTTTTTTTTTCCCCATTTGTTAAGCAGAGATTCCAAGTACATCTTCATAAAAACAGAACTTCTTGAATGCTAATTTTTAACTCTTAGAGATAATATTCAACTTTTCAAATAATTTTTCTGTGTATTTGGCAAATGTCTAAAGGCAATACAAGGACCAGTGCTAAGCAGTGGTTCCATTTATCAGATCTGAACTGAGAATGATGGAATAACAAGAATATGAACACTGATTTGAACAATGGGTTTTACTCCCCAGTGTGTCTCATTCATTCTATTGTTTCAGCCTACATTCTAATTAAATGTTAACAGAGAAATTGCATATGTGCAAGAACCTCCTGTTGTTTCCTTGAGGCCAGTTTTTGCTGTCAATTTTTTTGTGTGGGTGGCCAGCTTTTAATATGATGGTCTGATTTAATGTGAATTGTTCCTAATCAGCTAGGTGCCACATAGTTGTAACAGAATGCTTGTCAAGGAGTGGCTAGCAAAGACAAGTTAGACAAAGCTGAACAGCCCAGGAACTCTCTTTCCTTGGATCAGATCAGGATTAGTGAACCAGTGAATAAAGAGCCCTGGCAATCCTGCCAATCTTTCTGGACTCCAGGGTTGTATATTTTTGCAGTCTGTCTATCAAAGAAAAAAACCCACAAAACTGTAAAAAGTTTTCTAGGTTCTGTGGGTTTCATTGAGCCCTCTCAGAATTCCTTTGCCAGGCAGGCAATAAGAGATACGCATTTTCATTGCTGTGGAAGACTGCATCTTAGAGGTGCCAACCAATTTCATTTTATATTTTCATGAAGAGTCGTGCAGTCCTTTAATCAAGACATGGCCAGGTTTGCCAGGCATTCTGTGTAGATACAGTTTCTCAGAGGTTAAGTTGCACAGTTAAGATCTGATATTCTTCTGCATATTAATCCTCTGTTCCACAATTTAGAGTTCCATTTATTGTTGCTGTTGCTAACAGACATGGTATGTATTGACTGGAACAGCAACTAGCCAATTCACCCACTGCCATACTCAAACATAACCATTTACTGGGAGAAAAAAAAAATAAAAATAAAAAATGAAATGTTCAGCAATAGCTTCTAGAATTGAGGCATCTGTTTATTTTATATTCACAATGGTGCTACTAGGTTCCTGCTGCTATCTCTGCCTGAAAGTGTCAGCATATATAGATCCTGTACTTTGCCTCAGTAATGTTGCATTCGCAATCACACAGTCCCAAGCATTAAAACCACTTATAACTATTTCCATTCTTTTTTCTGTTGCATTATTTTAATGTTTGTTTAATTGTAATATCTTCAAATTTTGCAAGAAAAGAAATGAAATGATTTTTTTAATTTTTTTCTTAATAAGTGTATGTCTTTGATTATTGTCCCTTTTTGCTACAGCTGGAGAAAGCAAACACAGCAAAATTCATGAAGGTCTGAATAGCATGCTGTCCTTTGCACACAGTGTATTCAAATGGCCTTAGATTTAAAGAGACTGTACAGTATTTTGATAGGGTGTTTTAGTTTCATGTCCTTTAAAGGCAACGTGAACTGTGCTATAAGAACCTTGAACGTTATACTGAGATTGTGTATATTTATGTATTTCTGATGCTTGGGGAAAACATATATAATTATAAAAATAAAATGCTTGAAAAATGAAGTGCATACTTTGTTCTTTATAACTAACTCCTTATCATAATTACCATTTTGTTGTTACTCAGTTCTCCCATGGTGAAATTTCCTAAGTATGGAAAGCTTGAAAACAATGGCATTTTCAAGAATGTCAGAGGCAACAAATCCTTCATATAAAAAGGTAAAAAGTTTTGTTTAGCCACATTTGTCCTTCAAGAGAAAGTGGGGAAACAAGAGCATAATGGAATAGCCTCTTCTTGCCTTGTGGTTATGTAGCCATCTAGCTTTTTACTGTCAGTGATTTACTCAGAAATCACTCCAATACTTTTCAGTGTAGCACAGCATTAGCTAGATCAGCCCTTCTCTGTCCTCCCTACTAACTGCATTAACCCGTTGTCCTTGAGTTTCTCCTTCAAGTTGTGAACAAAGAGGCTCTTCAGCTCGTGTGAAAATGGAAAATGTGGTTATTGATTTAGTCATGAATAAATGAATGTGTGTCCAAATGTGTGAACAGATAAATAGACAGATGTTATTAGTGTTGTATATTGTAGACAACCTTCTTCATTTTAAAGAAATATGTACAAGAGTGCCAAGAGTCAGATGCGCGCATACATTTCTTTTGAGGTTTTATAACCTTTTCAGTCCATTTGTATTTATGTCCTGGAGTATGCTGTGATGCATTTTAGAGAAAGATAATTTTCAGACAATGCTACACTGCTTTCTGGAGGAACACACAGGGTTGCCCTTTCTGAGGACACCAGTCACTGGGAAGAGATGTGCTTGAGAGTACATTTTACCCTGGAAAAATCAGGATGCATCTGCAGAGCATTTCCTGGGAAAGGTACTGGTTGCATGAGGTAAATACGGATTCAGAGGCCCCTTCTACACTGAAAACTTAAGCAACAAAGTTCTTTGAAACATATTTCACTTTTTAGGGATAATATGTGATTTATTCTAACATCTTTCTGTAACAAAGTCATGTTTACCAATGTAAACTTGTAAAGGTCTTCTTACCTATACCTGTCCTGGCACATTTTCATTTTGACAAAACCTGTGCTTTCCAAGGTCTTCTTTACATGTTATATGTAATTGTCCTACTGGTAATACAGATAATATAATGTATAGTGTTAAAAAAAATAATAATAATAAAATCATTTTATTAATAATGCAATGCAAGGAAAATATGCTTATATAAAAAAAGACTATGTTGATGTTAGAAGGAAGCATATATTTAAGAAGAAATACAATACATGCTTATTGAAATAAAAATATAAAAATTGAGGTTTATTTACAAAATTATTTTAGTAAAAACGGTCTCCTGATGGCCAAAAATTCTAAAGTTATGTAGCTTCAAGGGAAAAAATGAATTAAATGTTTGTACAGGCATGGTTTTCCATTATTCACTGAATATTTAGCCAACCAAAAGTTTTTGAAATTTCTCTGTCTTCAAGAGTGATGACAGCTCATCTTAAAGTGTGCACTGTATTCTCTAATAGGTATATGTGAACATCCATTTGAAAAAAAAAGCATTTTTTAAGACTGATATTTTAAAAGCAGTCATATATTAAGCAGACCAAAGAAAAATGTTATTTTCTTCTGGATGTACAAATCTTCACATTTCTCTTACCTGAGATAATACACAGACCTTAATGGCAAAAAGGATGATGGTATTTATACACCAGTATTTCAAAATAGATAGCTGATAATTCAGACAGGTGAATTAGACTGTCTCATACACTTTTACCTTTGTCTTTGAAGGTTTAGTTTGTTGATTGGTCTTAATCATTTTCCTTCCATCCTTAATAACACTACTCTATACATAGTGTTGATCTCTCACTAATTTGATTTTATTGTTTCAGAAGGTAATGGTAACTGAAAGCTCAGTACTCTACACTGGCTGTATTTTGCCGGTGAAATCACCCTCCTCTTAGGGCTTGTAAATCCTAATCTCTCTGTGTGTCTTTCCACTTTTTCTTCTTCCGAGTTGTGTCTTTCCTTTTTAAAGTGTGCCCAATGCAAATGTTGTTCTCAGAAGATTATAGATTGCTTGTTATTAAAGATTTCAGATTAAAATTTCAGTTTTGTAGTTATTAAAGATTTGATCACTTGCCTGCTAGTACTGATGCACTGTCAGTCCCAAAGTGCCTCTTATTTGTGTTATATTAGAAAAGCTGGATAGTTTGACACATCCGCTTATAAGCAAAATGTAATTTCTGTTATCAGATGCCATGTAGATACTAGATTTCAATGCATTATCTATTTCATTGGAAATCTGTGGCATTCTTGACTGTGCTGAAGTAAGGTGATTTTAGCCCCCTTGGCAGATTTCTGCATCAGAATATACATGGCCTTCTTTTAACCTTCATTCCGAATGTCTCAGATTAAAATGTAAAATTAAAGGGTAATTATGAAGCACCCGCTCTGTAATTTCCCTTAAGCTATTAATATGTACTCTCAATAGCAACTCCATTTTAATTTAGGTTTTGTCAGGGAATCATTATACCTGAAGATAATTATCAAATATGTTTCCCAGGCTGTGTAACAGATACAACATTTCAGCATCTCAACATCTTTGTTGTTTGGTGTCAGGTGAATTACATTTCTCTCTGAGGCAGTTACCGTTAAAGACCTTGAAATGAATCTTTCATTGTTTGCTCATTTCTTTTGGCGTAACAAAACCAAACTCCAAAAATTTTATTCATTCTTTATTGCCTACATATTACAAATTAAGTAAAGTTATCTCTCTGCCATTCTGGCATAATGAGCATTCATGTTTTTTAAGGTGGCTAAAGGGAAGAAGCCTTAGAATATTTTTTAGGTTAACTGGGTTAATCAGAGAAGCATTAGTGAAAGCAGATACTGAATTTGTTGTAATATTCATAAATACAAGGATAATTTCAAGTTAGCATCTTTTCGTATCTTTGAAACTGACAAATGACCTTGTTTGCACATTCCTACCTGTTCTTGCTTTAAGGCAGCTCATGCCTTAAAGTACCAGAAGGCTCTATAGTAGAAATGCAACTTTTGCCTGCGATACAACTGAAGATGCAATGATGTGGTAACCATTCTCCACAACCAGAAAAGATTTGCTGCTTCTCAGAGGTGTGGAGAGGCAAGATTTCATCTTCCACCCCCATCTTATCCCATAGATCTCCCAAATTACCCAAACTGCATTCTGTAGTTGGAGCCCTTAGCAGTACAGCAAAGTTTTATGCACTAGGGAATGGAAACAAAATTTGTCAGAATAATTCCAAGTCCAAATGCAATGCTTGCCATTCTGTGAGCTAAAGATCATTCCTTGCAGCTTACCAAGAATATTAAGAGGTCTTTGTACTGTAAATCCTTTCACCTTCTTCAATAATATTGTTTCAGATAGGGACTTAGTTGCTACAGTTGTCTCCTGGGCAACATCAGTTAAAAATTCCTAGTTCTGCTAAGAGAGCCCCTGAGAACTGGCTTCCTGTCAGAGCCTGTTGATTTCTGAGCTCAGCCCTTTTCTTGTCAGCTAATGGGTACAAATTGAGGAAACCGGCAGCATGCTAGAGCAGTGTGAATAAAGGAAGTTCTGCTAAATGAGGTGGGTAGTGAAACCATCTGGACATTTGAAAACTTGCCTGTTTCTCAGTTAGAAAATTATCTAATTTCACTATTATTAGGCATGCAAAGTCCAAACTACAATATCTTTGCCTGTGACTTAAAATACAACATTGAAATGCTTGGTGTTTCTTACATGCTAAGCCAGCTTTGTTTTATTCTTTGCTGCATTATTTTTAATTGCTGTTTTTATCAATGTTTCTTTTACTTTTAATTGTTAATAACTATATGTAAAGTGTTCCCTCCCCCCCCCCCTCTTTTTTTAAATTTAAAAAAAAAAAATTAGAAAAAATTACACTCACAAATTAACAAGGATTTCAGAAGATGTTTATGTTTGCTTTAACATTAGACTAATATGAAAACAATTATGAACTATTTTTTATTATGGGATTTGATCTCTAATTCCCACCACAAAATTAGAATAGCTGCAGGGTACATTGGAGAACTGTGATGAAACAGAACATCTTTTGGGCCTCTGTCAACGGTTTATGGGCTGGTCCGGCCCAGTTCCGTGACCAGCAGGGCGGAGGGATCTGCGGATCCACGCCTCTGGGAAAGGGGAAGCAGGGGACCCCAAAATACTTGAAAACAACAGCACTGATCTGAGGTGGAACAAATGATTTTACTAAATATAGTATTAGCAAAATACAATGAGAGAGAGAGAGAGAGAGTCTGTTTGAATTGTATAGACCTCACCACAATGCTGGGGTGAGAAGTGCAGTCCAGTTGAGTGACTGAAGTACAGACAGCGAAGTGCAGATGGAGAAGCGCAGGCGAAGAAGCGCAGATAGCGAAGCGCAGGCGGCGAAGAGCAGGCGAAGGAGGATCAGGTGACCTTGCTTGGAGTTATATCCCCTTGCTGACCGCAAAGTCTCCTGGGGAAAACGTAGCTCCTCTCCGACGGACGAACACCCGGCAGACACCAAACCCCACCCCCAATGCACCAGATGATGTTATGGTGTGGAATACTGATGACCAAAAATCATAAAACCATGACATTTTAGGCTAGTGCGCAGAATTTTCCTGGAATCTGTCTAAAAGAGTGCTCTTTGTTGCTGTCTTCATGTGAATTCATAGGGAGACAAATTTTCTAACTGAATAATAATTTGTAGGGCTTTTACTGGCTTGACAGCAGTTGTTTTTCATTTGAGAAATTTGATAGCATTGAGAAAGAAAGCCAAATATAAAAATGGGGGGTAGATGCACTTTGCATCTTTAAAGTTCTTGCATCATTTCTGGGAAGTGTGATACTTAGACAGGGCCCATTGTCTATTTATTCATTTAACTATACTAAAAAATCTCTGCAGTAAAAAATTGTTTTCCTAAAAAATGTATTTATATAAGTTTTTATTATATATTTATTAGCAGAGAACATGAGACATAACATTTTTAATGTCTTGTCAAGGGGAATAGGGGAGAGAGAAGGACATGGCAGGAAGTAAAAAGCCAAGGGACAGCAAGAGAAAAAGTCAGTGTATGAGATTACCAGCAATGAAATGGAGGGAAAAAAATAAGTTTTTAGAAATGCTTTTTCCATTCAGTTACAAATTCCTTCCTGTTGAATCTTCCATAGTGTATTTATTGATAAAATAAGCTTGTATAAAAGTTCAAAATTTTGTTGTTATCTCTATTAAGTAGGTGTATAGATATTAAAAATAAATGTTCACTTCAGGCTATGTTTGCAATCTCAGAATAAATAAAAAAGGCAATAGATCTATTCCATCGATTTGTGGCACTTGTTTAATCAGACACTGACAAAAGAGATTCTCTGTTCTGCAAAATATCTTTCTTCAACTTCATGAAGAAGTATGAAAACACTTTGAAGTTGTAATTTACTTGTGCATAAGAAAGAAAGGAACAAAGCTTTAAAATCACAGCCTCACTAATTTCTATCACAGTGCGCAAATTTAATGCTGCTTCAAATACTATACCAAGCCACTTGCTATCTGTTTGGTTCCTTCCAGTCTGGACATTTATTATTTAATTAAAACACTGAAAAATTAATTAAGCAGTTAGAAGATTTTGTCAGATTTAACTCTGTCAGAAAGGGTCTTTTTCTTGTTCAGTGTCCCCACACGTGTCAGCATAGTGCAAAGGGTATCAGCTACTGCAAGCTCACTGCTATCTATGATAAAGCAGCACAGTCTGGTTTACGTTGAATTTGAAATAAGAGGAATTACACTGGCTTCAGAGGGAAAAAAAAGACAGTTATTCCTCATGTAATGAGTGCAAACTCCACTCCTTTTTGTTTCTAAGAGCAAATAAATATCAATTTCTGTCTGCTTTTCTCACCCATTTGGTTCTGGAGAAGTTAACGTGTGTAGCTGGGTTTTTCCCACGTTTTCCCAATAGCAGTCCATCAGGGATTTTTTCACAGCTCAGGGCATTTCAACCAATGAACTAGTTGGAGACTAGCTTACATCTCGTAAGTTTAATTAATGCCTTACTTGTTGATAGCAACCCACTTGTAGCATGAGGTGACAGAGTTCAACTGTTGAGAATCTGAATGTGGAAGAAGGGAAAAGTCCAAATATATATATATTTTTTTTTAATGGGAAAATTGAGGCAGTGAATGACTGGCTCCCAAATGAGAGAGAAAAATTTAAGAAAAAATCATTCACATTTGTGTGAATGAAAAGGGATTTAATAAAATAACACACAGTTATTCATATGCATTTCTTCTAATGAATGACAAAAGAAAACAAGGGACTTGTGTTTCTCATGAGAAGAACTCCCAGAGATGAGAAATCATAGAGGAGTAAGAGAGAATTTTAGTATTTTTATATTCTCTCTGCAGCTGAACTAAGTCAACAGTTTTTGAATGAGTTTGTTCCAGGAGGAGGACAGCCCAATTTGTTAGCAATCCATACTGCTGAAGTCCATGATATCTCCGAGCTGAACTACCGTACTCAGAGCATCATTCCTGCTCTCCACATACCTAAACTCCCAAAACTATCTTAGATCTCCCTCCTGTATTTCCTTTTTCAATCTCAGAGTACTGTTGCAATTTCACTACAAAATGCACTTCCCACACATGCTCCCACAGCAAGCTGCAGCAGCTAATTCAAATTAGTTATTCCTTTAGAAGGCTGTCTGAACTGGCACAGGATCAGTCAAATTACAGATGAATCTGTGGCATAAAGGTGCTGTAGCCCTCCCACTCCTGTGCTGCACAGTTCTGCCTTCTGTCAGGAGGAAGTCCTACAGCTTTTGCACATAATCAGCAAAAACACAGACAGACAGATGAGCAATTTTTCCTGGTTTCTCAGACTGATTAACAAACTTTAACTTCAGTGTTTTCTGAAAACATGGAATGCTTTACTGCAACTGAAAATGACCATTAGGATACAAAGCCAAAAGTATCTAGCACCCCTCTAGTGCCTATCTAGCAGCTGCATTTATTGAAATAAATATGTCAAGTACATAAAATACAGTGCATTACAGGTATAGAAAGTAGTGATACTGCTATGAATAAATATTAATCTGGGCTTTTATATAGATAGTGCTCATATTGTCATAGAATCATTTTTTAATAACTGTTTGGCACTGTCCTTCCATGTACATTGCTTGTACGTTCTGGTAAACTCAAATTTTCCTCAAAGCATCAGTATTTCTATTACTGTTGTGCCACTGAGGTTGTTAGGTAAAAAAGAATGTGAAAACATTACTAAGGTCACACTTTTTCCATTGAGTTGCTTGTGCTTGATTTTCAGATGTTATTCTATAGTCAGAAAGGGAAAGCCTTATTTCATTGTTTTTTTTTTTTAATTATTATTATTTTGCTTTGTGCATATTGGTGGTGTTCACGATAAATGATGTTGGGAATTCTGTTCTGTACTGTGCTAGTTCAGAATCATGCTATTAGAGGTACTGTTGAATCCATGATAAGTGTTGAAATGAAGTTGCTTAGGAACCTGAGTGAATCAAGTGAAAGAGGAAGGGGAGGTTGGTAACAATGAAAGGCAAATCACAATCTGTAAAAGAAGCTCTTGTGTCAGGGACAGTGATAGCGCAGTGGACTGTGACAGGTGCGGTTATGCTTAGTTACTGTGGGACATCTCAGGGTACAGCTGGATGCTCTGGTAGTAGAGCTGAGAGATCTGCATAGTGAGATTTGCTGAAATCTCAAGACAAAAGTGTTTTATTTTCTTTGAATGGCAGCAGCTGGGCAGGTGGGGACAGGTTAAACACAGAAGACAAGTTTAGAAAGCAGCAGATATAAATCTGTTTCTTATTGGTGTTAGCTCTGAATTGGGCTTTGTACAGTTTTGTGCTGAACTTTTGGGAATTTTAAGCATAAGATTCCCTTAAGCTGTATAAATCACACAGTTATAAGTATTTTAACTCCTTAGTCCGATTTCTAGGTCAGGAAAAGTACTATCAGGAAAAAAAGTTTTAAAAAACTGACAATTTCCAAGTCTCCAAATGCCCATCCAGGTCCACTTCTTTTGTGCCTGACTCATCAGCCAATGTCCACAAGCACTTGGGAATCTTCATTTTTTGAAATGACTGTGAGGATTGACAAGTGGAGCAAGATGTGCCTGTGGAGTCACAAAGAGGTCCAGGACTTCTGGATACTTACTCTCTTCCTCATAAACCAGACAAACTTTCTTCCCCCAGTATTTTCCAACTTCTGCTAAAAGTTGGGTTTTTTTTTGTCCTGAGGTCAGTGATGGGATGTTGGTATGTGTTATATGTTATTTGCACAATTCCTTGATCATGAGAGCATCATATGGTTTGTTTACAAACAAGAAACGTTGAAAGTATTAATATATTTTTTTATAGTTACTATTAATGTGTAAACACAGAATATACTTAGGTTAGCATATAGATGAATTTAAGTTCAGTTGATTGAAATTCCTTGTTGCCTGTAGGCAAAATTTGTTTTGTCCAGAAAAATTATGTAAGGACAGGACTGTAAAGAAACACTTGTTAGGCATGCATGCTAATGAGTTCAAAATTGTATTTATTAAAGTTAGTAAAGTTGAGTAATTATTTTTGTCCAGCAGGAAACAATTTAACTTTAGAAGACCCATACTCAGCTCCTATCTCAGATTAGGAGATTCAGACACATCTTCTATTTCAAGAGTCTCTAATCACCCAGCGATCCTGGAGAGGGCTGGATTTGGCATGCAAAGTTGTTTAATTATTTTCCAGAAATTAATTTGGGTTTCTTCAGGAAAGAGGAAGGAGAAGAAGGCACGTTTTGGTCTACAACTTGTTAGGACACTGTGCTGGGATTATGGGGATTTGGCTGTCAGTTTTAGCTCTTTTTTTATAATTATTTTTTTAATTTTTAAAATTTCTTTTACAGACTGCTTGCAGAATGAGTGAAGAACAAATAAAAGGAAAATGTTTTACTATGTGCTATTAAAAGCCAAAAGTAGTGGGAAATACATTCAAGGAGTACTTATTTAGACAAATACTATCACTTGAGTTTTATCTCATTAAAAAATACTTAGAACTTTGTTAAAAGAATACTTCTCAATTCAGGCTGTGCAATCGCTAATGAAAACTAACCTAAATTTGGTTTAAATTGTTTAAGCTTAATAGACAATTCAGACAATTCAGACACAGTTCTTTCAGTGAGGATTAAGACTAGGTAGGAAGTGTTTGCAATTAAACAGAAATTAATAAAAAAGGAAGAGCTCTCCTAGTGTCCATTAAAGTCTATATGTATCAGACAAATCTAGTTGGAGCCTACAGTGTTGCTGTAATTTCAATGTATTCAGTAGAGCTATATGAAGAAACAAGTTGTGCAAACTGCTGAATCTAAACAGCATGAATTTGCAAAGAAAGACTGCTAGTAAAAATATCTATTTTTCTAAGAAAGAATCTGAGTTTTCAGTGCTGAGTATGATATCATTTGAATATCATATTAACTCACAATTGCTTTTGGTCTCCAAATAATAATAAATTTTGTAGAAATCCCATTAACAGACATAATTAAATCACAGTGCAATTGCCAGAATTCAAATGAACACTAAGTACAGCCAAGTCATTGTAAAAGCTTTCAACCAGCAGTGCTCTGCAGAATCATTATTTGGGCGTTCACTCAGGGCTAGACTCTTATCTAGGCAAAGCCAGCTACAAGGAACAGAGTGTTAACCTTCTCGTCACAGATTGTGTAAAAACAGGTTTAATAGGAGAGGAGAAAAAGGAGGGGAGAAAGGAAGCTGCTAGTACTGCGTCAACTAGATTGAGTGGTGTTATTTGAGTAGTTTGGCTGAAGAACTGGTAAAAGGAGTGTGATGAATAGAGCCTTTATTCTGGACAGGACTATTTGCACTGATATACAGCAAGAAATATTAATCAAGTAGCATGCTCCTCTTAATGATCCAGAAAGAAAGTTTTGAAAAGGACTAAGCATAGAAATTAATAGATGTTTCTGTAGTTAGGGTTGCATCAGTAAACTCATTAGAGACATGATTCAGGCTTGAGCACTGTC
Organism: Perdix hodgsoniae; assembly: GCA_035772895.1. Lineage (NCBI taxonomy): Eukaryota > Metazoa > Chordata > Aves > Galliformes > Phasianidae > Perdix > Perdix hodgsoniae. The sequence goes on along the minus strand of JAPSGF010000113.1, from coordinate 1,052,922 downwards.
ACCACTGTTTCTGATAGAGCTTTGGACAGTACTTACCCATTCATTTACTGGTCTCAAGTTATAATAAAGGGAGGTTAGGACTGGATAATGGAAAGAATTTCATCATGGAGAGGATAATTCAGCATTGGAATGGGTGGCCCAGGGGAGTGGTGAAGTCCTCTCAACAGGAAGTTTTTAAGATAGAGATAAATGTGATTGAACTAAAGGAAATGATTTCAAAATAAAAGAGGGGAGATTTAGACTGGATATAATGAGAAAGCTTTTTTATGATAAGGGTGGTGAAGCATTGGCACATGTTGCCCAGAATGGTGTATGCCCCATCCCTGGAGGCACTCAAGGTCAGGCAGGATGGGGTCTAGGCAACGTGATAGAGCTGTAGGTATCCCTGTTCATTGCAGGGAAGTTGGACTAGATAATCTTTAAAGGTTCCTTCCAACTCAAACAATTACATGATTGAACAATCCTGTGTTTTAGTAATGAGACTAGTAAGGTCAGTGGTTGGACTTACTGATCTTGAAGGTCTTTGTCAGCAACAGAGATGACATCACCCACGCCGGGATGCAAAAGACACACATGCTCTGCTTGTCTCTTACTCTAAGGGCCAGAGGCCTTCCCCTTCTGTTTAGCAGAACAGTTGGAGTTTTTTGGCCCAGGAATAGACAAAATTAGTTTAACATTCCTGTGTTTTAGTAATGGCATGAATAAACAATGCTGTAGGTTTTTTCTAGCAGACAGAGCTTAACTCAGTTCCATAGACCTTTTTGTTGTTGGTTGATATCACAGTGAAATGTTTTTTGTGCATACAGTAGAGCATATCAAAAGAATCACATTTTTAACACTACTCTGCCTCCATCACTGAACTACTAATAATTATATTTTGATGTCTCTTTCTGCTAAATGTATAAATGTTTGTAGAATCATTCATCTAATTTCAAGGAACATTACTTCCAAAAGTGAACTCAGTCATCAGAAATATTCCAAACTGTTTATTAATGTTTTCAAAATGTGGGGCATTAGCACAGGAATTGTCAGATTTTAATAAGGTAGCCATTAAAACAACAAACATTACATTCCGAGACCTGAAACATATACTTTCAGACAAAACTCACTTTTTTTCTTCATCGTAGGGGTTCTGGTGTAGTATGATACTTGGCTGCTTTAGCACTGTCTGTTTTATTCTTTCATTTACTGTAACTGGCATGATTATGCCTCCAGAAATTGGAAAATCTAGTTATGATTTTTTTTTACTCACAATAGTCAGCTGGCAGGTCATCTTTCTTTCTGTCTGCTGCCTCTTTTCTCATACTGAACATCAGTCTTTCTGTACTCCCTGGCTCTTCTGTCCTCACTTCTGGGCAGCGCAGCTCTTACAAGTACATTTAAGCAGTTTGTACCACCAGTTTGTATCACTGAGTGAACACTGCCTGATAAATCTGCTACTACTCTGCTGCCTAGGATTTTCTGTGTCACAGACCTACAGGCACTACTGGAATAGGATCACTAAATAATTGAATAATACGCCCCAAGTCCTGCAAACAGGAGCTGTAGTACTGTTAGAATTCAAGATTGTAACAGGATAGAAGTATTATTTGTGAAATCTTTAGTGAGACTGTCTTGTCTTGTATAAAAAAAAATAGACTAAAGTATAGACTGTAGAACTGACTGTAAAATGGAGCAAAGCTGGACCTCCTGCATTAGTTTTGTAGTTGGGCTAGGGACTGGACTCTGACCCACTCAATAATATGCACAGTAGTTATTAGCTCTCCCAACGATATGCATAATATAGGCAGCACGATCAGTGCAGTTTTTTGTTTTTTTTTTCAGGCAAGTAAGCTAAAAAGAAACTCAGAAAGTCAGTCACTTAAATAGATACAATAGATTAGGTAGCTAAGAGTGACAAGGGTCACTGGGAGGACATGCAGAAAATTAGACAACTGAAAGACCAGGGAACATAATTTGAGGAAATGAAATCGAAGAAGAACCTATAAGCATAAATTAATGTTAGTAGGCTGGCAGAAGGAGAGTAGCAAGGATAGAAGCTGAAGGATGAGAATTTTAGTGGGCTATGTGATAGAGAGGATTTGTAACCAAACAGAAGCTTTACAACATCAAATTATGAGTGGGAGAAGGAGATAAATCTCACTATACAGTTAGGAGTTTAGGGTATAATACAGAGGAGCAGATGTTATATATGTAAACAATGGTAAAGCCTAACAAATTTTTATAAGGGAAAAAAATGTAGCAGCAACCGTAATGGTCCACGCTACCTAACTGCCTAGCTTTAACTGGCCCATAGAAGATTTTAAAGAAGCAGGATAGGAGATAGGAAAGTATAGAAAATACCTTGAATATTTAGAAATCAGTGGTTTAGGGATCTCCAGAATTCAGATCAAACTGAATCAATAATATAGTTAAAACTTTTATAAGTTTTTGATGAAGTAAATCTTTTGAAGTTTTAAAATAATTGATTTTTTTTTTTTTAATGGAACAGTTGATGCTGTTCATACCTTGACTTCTATCCTTCTATCATATGCTGTAGTGATGAGTTTCATAATTCAACTGTTTGTCAAAATAAAAAATATGCTGTAATTTGTTGTTGTTGTTGTTGTTTTTAAGTCCTGTGCTTGGCAAATTTTTGAGTGTCCAAAGAAATTATTTACATTAAAAAAAAAAAAAAAAAAGACAGTCTCAAAGTCTTTCTCATGTTTTTTTTCTTCTTCTTCTTCTTATTATTATTATTATTATTTTTAACATTATAGATACCTATATTTTTCTGATTTCAAAGTGAATTCATCCTCATAGTTTATTTCTCCATAATTTTGATGGATGCCTTTGTCTATCTCTGATCATTTTGTTGCCCTTTTCTAAATTTGCTTTATTCTTTCTGAGGCAGCTGCCTGTGTTGCAAGCTGCTGATTGATAGAGACATGTCTCTTCTTTCTTTAGGCTCTGTCTTAAAAGTTCATATAATTGTATTTGGCTTTCTGATCACTAATGAGAACAACTAACATTTTCAGATGGCTATCAACAATATTCACATCATCTCTTCTTTGTAGTGAAATAGATGATTTAACATATCCTAATTAGAATTATTTTTCTCCATGTACTTTTACTATGTGCTTTTTCTTCAGTCTGTAAATGAAAGCTGAAATTCGACCTGTTAAAAACAAGACTTCCTTCACCAAGTTTTTCTGTCATCTTTAGTTTTGATTACTGCAGGTACGTTCAAAATTATGAATCCCAAACATTTATTTTTGGCCTTTGAAGGTTTTTTTTATGTTTTTTTTAAAGGGAAGGCATTTCCAAAAGCACTTTGGAGTTCCAGCTCTTTGTTTCATCCATTTCAGTTATCTCCTGTGTTCATCAGATTTATCAAAATACCCTCTAGTAATTCTGTGAAATATGATTACAGAAACAGTGTTGAATATTCATCATATTTACTGTGTGTCTACTAATTTCTTTCTGTGTTACACTGTAGATGTGTTGGCTAGAAATCAGATATTCTGGTGAGCTTTCAGGAGCTAGGATTTGCTGTCTGATGTTGAGACTGGTTTGAAAGATAACTCAGTGATTTACTATTTTAAAGAAATTGTGAGTGATGCATTCAGTTAAGTGGTAGATTTTTACTGTTCTTTTTCTGAATCCTTCCAAAATGAATTCTTCGGAAGCATCAGTTGGGCAAATTCTCAAATTCTCATGATGATGCTTTACTCTTTAAATTAAAATTCCAGTTTGGGAAGCTTCCTAAGCTGTTTAGCTGTCAAAAGTGACGGGGAAAAAAAAAGAAATTTTTTTTTTTTTTTTTCCTTTGCCTCCCTTGGCTCATAATTGGTGAGAGCACTTGTTATGTCTTTCTTACATGTCAGCCCCACTGAATCTTCAAGTGTCTGAGGGTACAAGTGTAGTGATCTACTTTTTTCTTAATATCTCTTTTTTGTTAATCTTACCATTTACATTCCAGACATTACACTAAAAATTGAAATTACTCTATGTTTACATTTCACTAATATTATTTTGATGTTATTATGCAGTGCTATAGATAACTACTGGAATTTAAATCCAGATGATAGTTTTCACTTGTTAACATTATGTTTGTATTACTATCATAATATGACTTCTTAAAATAAGTACTTTACTTGTGTAATTCTGTTCTAATTTGTACTGTTCTTTAAAATAGAACTGTTTAACTAATTCCTTGGATGTTTCGTTTCATCAGATGTCTTCAGAATGTGTGCCTGAAGACGTAGCTCTGAAAAGGAAAAGCTGATAGCCATTCAGTGACTTTAACTGAGAACATGGTCATGTCAGTTTCAGAATTTAGTCCCAGTCCCATTCCTGTTATTTGTATAGATTCTGAAAGCTGTTGAAATGATCTGTACTAAGACAGTACCTTTAAAGGTACTGTCCAAAACACACTAAAAACTAAAAACACACAAGTTGTGCCTCTGATTCCTCCCATGGTTTGCTTTACAACTTGGAATAACTCCTGATCTTTTGCTGTCTTTATCGTTCCCAATTTTTGAATGTCATTCAAACCCACATACTTTTAAATTTTGAAAGCTAGTAAGCATCCCTGCTTTTGCAGAGAGAAGATCTCTTTATGCACATAAAAGCTAAGCAAAGCTCTGTCGTTGTCTTTACTGTAGACAAAACTCCCAAAGTGTTGGACTGAACCTTTATCACTTCAGTTGCCAATAAATCCAGGTGGCAGAAACTTGTGCAACTCCTTCAAATTCAGAGCATTATTTCAGCTATGTCATTGATTTCAAAGATGAATAAGCACCCTAAGCACTTGTGAGAATTCATAGATAAATAAGCACCTTGTCATGGTTTTACGTTTTTTTTGGTTTTCAGTATTCCACATCAACACATCATGTAGTGCACTGGAACTAAAGTGTTGATGCTCCAGCTCCATGTATGTATCCCTGTACATGACGGAAGTTATGGGATCTGACCCTTCCGGGTGGGGCGCTCTCTTACTGCCTGGCAGTGGGTGCTGGTGGGTGCTTTTCCTAGCCCTTCCAAGCTTTTCAGGTTTGACTCAGTCTAAGGAACTCTCTCTCCTGTATTCTTTTCTGGAGCTTAATTATTTCTACTGTATTTTTTAAGTTTTCTTGTGTTGCTTTTCATTTTCCTTACATCTATTAGAACTGACCCTTTTTACTTGAAAATTTCATGAAATTTTCAGAAAATCAAAGAAATCCTTAATCTTTTCACTTTTTTTTTTTTTTTTTTTTTTTTTTAACCAGTTCAATGAGACAACAGATATGATTGCCAAGCTGATTGTTCCTAGGGAAAAAGATCGCGTTTACAGAAGCCTGTTGAAAACTAATCTGAGTAGAACCTTACTTGAAACTCTTTTTTTTTCTATTTAGCACAGGGCATTCTTACACATTTCCCATTTGTCTTTATTGTTTTTATGTTCATTTCTTTGTGTTTTTTTGTTGGTGGTGATGTTGTTATTGTTAATCTCTTAATTTTTTAATTTATTAAATTATTAACTCATAATATTATTTGTGGGCAATAGGGAAGAAAATAAGAAAATAAAATAAAAATAAAATAAAAAATAATTTAAAAAGATAAATCATCCCCAGGCAGTGCATTTGTGTCTGTTTTTTATATTTATCAAAGTTTAATTCTTTCAAGGTATGCAACATAATATTGCAGGTCCAAAACTATTGTTGATACTTCAGATGATATTTGAGTTGTAGATTTAAAACGTGTGTTGTTTTCTTGTCATGTGCACTGTTGTTTGTCACAGTAAGAACCTGACATTGTCTAAGGCCTGCTGGGTCATATTACATTGCAAAACTAAGAAGAGAAGTCTGTAATGACAGTAAAATATGTAACTTAGCCATAGATTTTATGTTGCAAACAATTGTGCATGTCACCTCTGTAAAAATTGTACAAAAGTAGGCCATTTTTATGAGCTTTTTTAATTGCAGTGTGCAGTGGGAACAAGTAATGGCCATCCTGGTATCTGACATGTTTATCACAGCATTAAGGTAATGAACTCTGTACTTCACTATCAAAGATTTACAAAACATATCTGTACTCCTGCTTGCTCAGTGTTATAAGTCATAAGCAAGGACTATACCCACAGGCACAATTGTTTAATTGTGATTTTGCATGCCTCATTAATGTCATTGATTAGTGTTTGTTACTGGGTTTTATTTCTACTTTTTCAAAAGTTAGATGTTATCAAAATTTCTCCTTCATTACAGTTCTGTGTTTATTTTGTTTTTCTGAGTCATAATTCTTTGAAATATGCTTATGCATATTTTTGTCATGAGAATATACCTTTTCAAACCACGTTATAGCAACTAAAAGGACAGTAATTTACTCTTATGAAACCTGAGGCAACATATAAAAAGTAGCTGTTGTAATGGACAGTGCTGCTGGGTGTGCCTGAATATATGCAGGTAACAAACTGGGCAATCCAAAGAGGCAGTTCTTCTGGCAGACTGGAAGGCTGCCACAGCCACATATAGATACATTCAGGTTTTCAGCTGGGAGAAGGTCAGAGGGAAACAAACCTTGAGCCCTCGATTTATGCATACACAGATGACAGCTGCCTCCTGCAGCAGGTATTACAAAAGAGGGGATAAAGTCAAACTGATCATCTGCCTGACAATGCCATCCTGGCCAGCCCAGGCTCCTTTTTAAGCTTGACGGAGTGCCACACGATGAAGGCAAAAAGTAGTCTGGTATCACTATAGGATGAAATAAGAGGATGGGCTCAGCAATATAGTGGAAAAACATTTGGGATGTGTGTGGAGATCTGAGTTGTATTTGTTTAGTGTGGAAAGCATTCCTACCGTGTTCTGCTCCTCTCCCTGCATCTAATGACAGATCCAGGAGTAGAATAGCCTTGTGAGATAATTTAGTTCCAGCTTTTCAGGAATTGGGCAGCTAATATGAACTAAATGCACAGAGCCCTCTCTCATCAAGGAAAAATGACGCAGGCAAAAAAGAGCAAAAATCAAAACCAGCCCTCATAACCCACAGAAGCTGGGAAGCAAAAGATTATAGAGCAGTTCTGTATGTTTCCAGCACATAACACCTGAGCACAGAAAAATGAGAAGAGGGTGAATGCATTCTGGGGAGCAGATGACATTTTTCCTACTGATTTTAAAATGTCTACACTGAGTCTATGGTCTTTTTCCCCCATTTTCCTCCCAAACATAACAAAATGCGATGCAGTAATGAGAATTTTGTTATGTGTGAATTAATTACTGAGATTAAAAGCCTTGGAGAAAAGATTTGGGGGGGCTGAAAAACATTGTTCAGGAAAAATATTGTGTCTTGAAGCGTTAGGATTTTCACTTATCTGAATTGGTGTTAAAATAGGATGCATGTCCATGAATAAGAAAAATATGTTGAACTTGTTCTAGTACCTGACAGATCTGTGTATACAAAACTCAGCTGAAGTTTTCTTAATGGTGCGCTAAGACGACTCAGTGCCAGAGTACACTGTCTGCATGCAGCTCTGCAGGAGAGCTAGGGAGTTTATGGTCCCTCTGCAGTTATGGGAGTCTGGAAACTAATTCAGCCTATCTGAAGAAGACACCCAGTGGTTACTTATTGAATTGTTTTCTGCATTTCATTATCTGCAATCGGAGGTTGGTCTCTAAGCTTTCTTATAGATATGTATTGCAGAGGGTTTTATACTGAAGTAAGGCCTACCCACAGTCCTTCTCCTTGTGGCACTAACTTTATAGTGAGTAGAAAAGTTGCAGTTTGCTTTTCTGGAATATCATATCACAATGAGTGTAAGGAAACAAGAAGAAGTAATAGCTATACTTTAAGCTGTTACTTTTATAGCTCTTCTGTTTCATGCACCTTCTGGGGATTTTCAGATTATTCAGGCTTTTAAACAGCCTTCCTACAGATGTATTCAGCCATTTGAGATGTAGTTTCAAAGAATGAAAAAAAAACAGCAGTAAATACATTAGAAAATATTATCTCTCTCCCAGCCTTCTATATGCGTCTGAAGATTCATAAAGTTAAAAAATTGCTCTTAAAATACAAAAAGAAGTCAGTGTTGTAGAAAAAAATTACTACTTGACAGTTCTTATTATATAGTGAAACATAATTAAATAAATGCAAACTGGCCTGTGGCATCTATGTTTTTTTTCCCCATGATTAGACATGACAGGATGTTGTCTCCAACTGTGAGATGGAAGGTAATTCAGTTTTCACAGAACTTTCATGTAATGCTGATTGAATTAATATTTAAGATGTGTCATGTCTTGTGCAACGTATTATATGTTCACTGTTTTTATTTATGGCTGAGGTGTTTACTACCTTCTAGGTGTTCACAGGCATAAGTCTTAGGAGATAATTGAAGTGAGTTGTGGAACATAACGCTCTGAGGTCTGCAATTCTGGTTAGATCTTCTGCATTTTCTTTTGTTTTGTGATGAATGCTGTCTTTAAATGGTAAATGTAAATAATGAAAATATTTTACCATACTGAAGTCCATGTCGGTCAATTTGCAAAAATACTGTGGTAGTCAGGTTTTGTATGACAATATCCATAAATTGAGAGGTAAATCACTTTGCTGGCATGCTGTATGTGAATAACTGCTTCGCTGCTGCATGTCATTACTGATTGTTCTGAAATACATGATAGCATGTATGAGGAGGGAATAATTGGTAACATAATAGTTTCATTTCATAAAATGAAGACCTCAGTTTAACTCTCTCATACGCTTAATTTATTTCTCAGCAGTTCATTAAAAACAAGGAAGGAGAATAAATGCTTCTGTCTAGTTTTATGTTCTGAATGAATTTAGTGAAGTAAAGCTTTGTGGAAATATCAGGTTTTTTTTGTAATTTAAACACCAACAAATTTAGACAGAAACAACTAGTGCTTTGGATTATGAACTTGAATTTCACTGTGCTCTACTTGTCATGTTTTCAGATGTTTGTTTATGATACTATTAGGCATTACTTATTTATTGGTAATTTAGCACATGAACATTAGTAAGATTACAATTAGCAGTCTGTGACTGCTTTCAGTGACTGACAATACTGAACATTTGCATACTGCTAACATGACTGGATCAGACCTTAAAAAGTCGGGAGGTATAATATGTACCCCAGGAGAGATCCACTGGAAATTTAGCCAACCATGGCAAAATCTTCCTTGCTGCTGTCTTAGCTTTGGAAGCATTTTACATCTTGCCTTTCTCCCCATCAGTTTTTTAAATAGAATAAGGTACAGTGCATGTGGTGAAAAACAGTTAAACCACACTGCTGGAGATCTTTACAGAAATACTAAATGACTCTATCTGATGAGACATAGGAGATATGTTTGTTCTAAGTGGAGCATGTGTACCTTTGCATTTTTCATTCTTAAAGTCCCCATGAGTTCAGTGTGAGAAGTTAATAAGGACTCAGCAAGGCTACTACAGCTGATTTGCACTGATAGATTGATTAGCAGGGTTGTATTGATGAAATTATAATTGAGTCGCCATACAGAATGAAAATCATGCAGTAAATAGGAGTATGAAATAGTTTCACTCCAGTGGTTAAATAGGCAGAGACCAAAACAAGTTTCTCACTTATTTCATAACATTAATCAATAGGAAGATGTATTATGATGGCACGCAGCTTCACTTGTTTCAACTTAGGGAATGAACCACTACAAGTCCAAGGGGACAGAGCTTGCTGCAACTGGATAGCAGATAGAACATCTTCATATATAAAACATGTATTGAAAGGTGGACTTTGAAGAAAGGACTACAGTAGGTATGTATTTGGAAAGAGCAGGATCTAAACTGACTTCTTTGTCCTTTGGAAATGAAAACAGATATCTTCTTAACAGGAGTACTGTATTCCACACTCTAACATCTACTTATTGACTTAACACATATTCAGCAAATTTCAGATTAGTTTCCTTTGTCTGTAAGCAGATTCGTAAAGAGTGGAGTACCTCTCTTTACCTTTGGTTTTATTTTCTTGAGTTTTGAAATGCTCCTGTCCTCTTGATAGAGGAAAGACCACCATTTTAAGGTGTCACAAGCTGAAAAGAATGACTCATTTGACTCACAAATTTTAAAAAGTGAGTCATGCTTTTATTTATAAGGAGTAGGTGGGAAGATATGAGAACTCCTCAAGTCCCCTCAGGCTTTAGGAAACCCAGAGTGAAAACAACCTTTAGTCATCTGATCTGAATAAATACTTACACTGTCCATTTTTTTCATAATGCTTCATTCTTACTTCCATTCTCACTTCATGTTTTGTTAATTTGGAATAAAGAGGGGGAAGATGGAAAACTCTCTAGTAGTAAAAGTGGGAAATGTTCTCTGTCACTAGGCACCCCTTTTTCATGCTGTCTTGGACATAGATTACACTCTGATGAGGAGCTGCATTCCAAGCCATCTGTGAATTCTCAAACTTGCACACCCACAGTGGAAAATGGGTGTAATTTGTCTCTATAGCTGCTCATAGGATGTGCCAAACTTTTTTTCTCTTACAGTTGCTTCTCTTCTCTGTCTACATCCGTCTTCATCTTATTTTCTCTGAATTTTTGACCAGCAAGAAGAGGAAAGAAGCACCATCTGTTCTTAAAAAGCCCTAAGTTTGGCTTCTTCTACTGTTAATCAGCAGCAAATCAGAGTAGAACATATTGGAATTGGTATTCCACAATGTCTGTAACAGAAAATATGAGCAAGCCTAAATGGATCAGTGTTTTGTTTCTGAACTAAGTATGGCATGAATACTGTGGGATTGTTGTTTCATTACATCACAGATATATTGTTCAATTCATAGTTGTTTTTAATCTCAGAGCACATTGTTAAATGTAACCAAAAATATCTGAACATTTTTCATTTTTACTGGTATTTCATTCTGAGCATTTATCTAGTTTATATGACTGACTATGCTACCAACAACTACTTCCCCCAGAGAGCAGTATTAAATGTTTTGTTGTTTGTTTTTCACAAGACGAAAAATTACCGTAAAAACGGAGAACTCTTTTCTTGCATTGTGTCTACATGCCATACTGGTATGCAGTAATGTGCAATAGAGTTCACACTGTCTAATTATGAAACTTGTGTTTTATTTTAAGATAACACTGCTATTAAAACTCCACCTGTCCAGTAAGTGCAATAAATGTATTAGTGAGTTTAATCTTCTCAAGCACGGTGAGTTCATAACTCAACAGTGACCATGGATCATTAGATGCAAATGCGTCAAAATAATTCAGTAAAGTGCATGTCTTCATCATGAAATCTGATGAAAATTGCTGTTTGAATTTGAGTAGTCTGATGAGTTTTATGCTATGTCATTTGAAGACTGAAAATACCTGTTCATGAAATGCACATTCTTCCCTTTAAAAAAATGGAGGAGAAAATATTTGCAGTGTCTTATCATAATTCAATCTTAATTTCTGATACCCTGCTTTTACTACCACAGTGTATTTTTTCTTCTAACCAATACAAGTAAAAGTAACACAGTCTATCTCCAACTGATATTATGACAAACTGCAGGGAAGGCCAATTATTTTGTCTTCTTTTAGTGAGCAGTAGCCAAAGAGGAATTTCACCCTATGTGTTTTTTCACTGGAATCTCCAGATGGTCTGGTGTTACAGTGCTGCATCCGACGCACTGACAAATAGGCTGTCAGGGAGGATCTTCCCTGTAATGTACACTGTGAAACTAAACCGTCTATTTGTTGATATACATTGTTTGAAGTGTGTGCAGTTTGCCATGATGCATCATGAGAAGGTGACATGTTTTTGTCTCGATATGAGTGCAGTACTTGGTTAAGTAAAACTGATATGGTTGTTCCATATACTGCACTGCCAAATTAAGTTATGTGCCAGAAGTTACTGTGCAGAATTAATTCAAAAACATCTGTTTTCTTTTGTATGGTGGCATTTGGTCTGTGTACCTTCTTGATAGGTGTTGTTTTTTTTAAGCACAGGATTCGATCCAATGTAAATAAAGTAGCCCATCAAGTTTTGGTCATCTATCACTAAACTAAAATAATAGACTGAAAGAATGTGATAAATTTTTAATAATAAAAGAGGAAGATTCCAAATGACAATTTCTTAGATGGCTTGTAGAAATTATATTCAGATCTTAATTATATTGAAGAGTATTACAACACTGTTCCTACTTGACTCAGGCTTATAATTCAGAGGCCTAAGTAATGTGGAGGAACTAAAGTCTTATTCCAGTATGGTGTCCCACCACTTGGCTGTATTTTTTGGTAGAACATCACTTTAAAGGAATGATTTTCTCTCAGATTGCTATTGCTGTTGATTTGTATCTGAGAAGTCATCATGTTGCTGAATAATCTGCATGTTGCTCATGAATAACTTGCAAATCACATTCTTTTTTTTTTCTTGATTTTATTGTTTTAAAATCACTCCTATTTTAGTGTGATAAGTGTGGGGCTACATTTAAACTCACAAACATTCAGGTTGTATTTGTTGACACGTAATTTGGTTTTCAAACTACTTAACTCCTTGAATGTATAAGATGAAGGACTGATAGCTGTACACTTGTTTTATGTGTGCAATGTTCTTCCAAAAAAAGATGTGTACCCCGGAAAGGTAAAATAAACAATAAAAGTTGTCACAAAAAGCAGTCTTCCACTACTCTCTTTGACAGTTTGTTTATGGAAAGGAGGTTATTGAATTTTCAAGTTTAAGAATGTGAGACTCACAGTAAATGTAGTCCAACAGAAGCTAAATACTACCCTAGTCTACATATGAAGAACTGACCAGCATTTCCCATTAAGTAGTTCCAACACTTCATTTCACTCATTATACAAATAAAAGAAATGTAAGCCTTATTTGTATGTTTAGAGTTTGTTTTATATCCTTTCTATTAGTTAGAAACAGATATTTCTAAATAGACATTACATAGCTTATTAGATGAGCAGATCATCTTGAGTGCAATCATGCAGCACATGCAGGACAGCTGGGGATCAGGCCCAGCCAACATGGGTTCATGAAAGGCAGGTCTTGCTTTATTAAGCTGATCTCTTTCTATGATCGGGTGACCCACCTGGTGGATGAGAGAAAGGCTGTTGATGTAGTCTACCTCAACTTCAGAAAAACTTTTGACACTGTCTCCCACAGTATTCCCTTGGAGAAGCTGGCAGTCTGTGGCTTGGTAAGGTACGGTCTTAAGGGGTAAAGAACTGGCTGAATGGTCAAACCCAGAGAGTAGTGGTGAATGGAGTTAAACTCAGCTGGTGACTGGTCACAACTGATGTTCCCCGGGAGGCAGTGTTGGGGCCCGTCCTGTCTAATGTCTTTGTTGGTGATCTGGGTGAGCAAATTGAGGTCATAAATGGAATTAGCAACAGGACTAGAGGGAATGGTCCACAAGATGTGCCAGGGGAGGTTCAGGTAGGATATTCAGGTAGGATATTAGGAGAAACTTATTTTCAGAAGGAGTGGTCAGACACTGGAACAGGCTGCCCAGACAGGTGTTTAAGTCACCATCCCGGGATGTGTTCAAGAAACATTTGGAACAGGATAATGAGCATTATGGGATATTGAGAGATGTATGTGTGAGGAATCCTCTTGTTTGTAAAAATCCATACAGATTTGACCAAGTGGCAAAAATCCTAGTTTGCAGTGTGTCACGGCGTTAACTAGATCAATCTATGCCTGTGACAGGGGGCAGTTCTATAATTTTTTAATTATTAAAAATATATATTGAAAAGAGCTGAAAATGATATTTAATTGCAAATTATCTGTTTGCTTATCATTTTCCTTTGGATTTTATGAGGAAATGCAACTTTTTCCAAGCTACAACGTTACTCAAGGAATTCCACAGTTTTCCTGTAAATATTTTGTTTAGCTATTGCCTGGAAGGATCAAATTTGTTTATAAAGAGATGAATTGCATCTAAGAGATCAGCTCTGTATTTTGCTAGCATTTAATCATCTGATTATCCAGAATACACTTTATCTTTAATGCTTGTCTTTTAATCCACTTACAGCAATTTTATAGAGGAAATGGAAGACTTGAACATTAAGATTTAAGAAATGAGGAAAATGAATGATACCAGAGGTGCTTAGAAAGCAATAAGAAGGGATTCTGAGAAATAAATGGAAATATTTATATATAAATCACAAAAATAGGTCATTTCTTTTTATCTATCATTACTAGCAGGAAGAGATTAATTCAGTGTTCAGAACATCAGATAAATTGTTTTTACTCTTTGAGGAAATGAAAGAAAAATCAAGTTATAATTACCTGTGATGTACGTAGGAGTGTTGTGAATCAGATAGATTGTGATAGGAGTAGAATATGCGGACTGCATGTATTATATATATGTATGTATATATCCAGATAAACTGCAGTTTGTAAACTGCTGTGCATAAATGTCTGTCTGTTTGGATTACTATGGTTGGAAAAGAATCTAAAACAATCTCTTTGACCTATTAGCATAAAATCATAATTGTACTGAGATGCTATATTTCAGGAGTAAAGTGATGCTTGAATTTGGCAAAAACAAACAAGCCCTAATGTTTAATGATTTGAGGATAGGGCAGAACGGCTCCACTCTAAAAAGTACAAATTTTAAACGGTTGTTATTTATCCTATATTCCAGCTGCGATGTGTAGTCACTGATAAGTTTTTATTGTTTTGAATTCAAATCTAAGCTTCTCTTTTAAAGTTTGTTGTTTCTCTTCACATCATTTGAATAAGAGGAACAGTCCCACCACACCTGCATCAGTAGGCCCACGTCTTCAGGAACTGGAGATCTTCAGATTATCTTTTTCAGGAGGATAAGGTTCTGCACTTTAAGTTCTACATGTACTCACTGAAGTGACCATTTCAAAAGGCATCAGGCTTGAGCTATAATAATACCACTGCTTTGAAGGCATTTGCTGCCTTTGATTGACTGTCCACAGAGGCCACAAACTATTTAACTAATTGAGGATGGTTAATTAAGTACTCACTTCTAGGTGGGGTGGGCTAAGATGAGGCTTCTCTTCCGCCGTTATAAAATTCTCTCTAGATTCCATTTCTTTTGACTTTCAATGTCCTTTTGCCCTCCCTTTTTTTGTTTGTGATATCTTTTTGCTTTTGCTTCCTTCCTATACTCCTCACAATGACATTATCGCCTGTGTTAACATCTGTATCTACATAACCCAGGTTGATTCTGCAACTTTTTCCTTGCCAATAATCAGTTTTTTAAATAGCCACAGGTGGCTGTAGTAAGATCTTACTCTCCAGAGTTTATTTTTCCACTGTTTGTGATCATCAGTTCTGGCATCCCACACAGTAGTACAGATTCCCTGAGACTGACCACAGTTTTTAGCTGTACATCAATGAAGGAAAAAGAGGTTTTTAATCTCACCTGCATGTTTAGATATTATAATCTTAGAAGAAGGGAAGGACATGGAGGGGAAAAAACTTGCTTCCCATATTTTCATTACTTATAATAAAACCTTTCATTCTATGCTCTTAGAATACACTAAACAATTATAAAAGTGATCTTTATCTAGAAATTTTCCCAATATATCTGTTGAGGAGAACTGCTTTTTGAATTTTCTAGAGACTGTAGTTCAAAGTGGCTGTTTGGCAGCCACTGCCCCTGTTCTTGTCATCACTGGGAAAGCATTCTGAATTCTGGCGCATTTATGCCTGTATGCTTTTATGCTGTCTACGTAGATCACTAGCAGTCAGAGGAAATCCATGCATGCCAAAAGAGATGAGATCTCATTCTCAGCTTTACAATCCCTACATCATGTGGGACCATCATGCATAGAATTAACTCCCTTTGTGATTGTATTGAGAAATACCCCTGTAGTGTGTTTTTGGTCCATCAAATTGTGTTTTGTGATTTGGCAGGTAAAGGGATGCATATTAAGAAAGAAGGAATGGATTTAGGATTTTGTATGGAAAGGCTGGTGGATTTGGAAAGTAATTTACTTAGGTAGAGTCAGGTGGGTTGGCAGTAAGTAGAAACATATTTTATTTTTTGGCAGGAAAGCTGTTATGCTCAGGGAATATCATATGTCTTGTCAACTGAGGTGGAAAATTTTTTAGAGAACCTCTTGTAAAATTTCTGGAATTATATCACAGCTTTTGTCATGATGTAAATATTTCAGGATTGCAAAGTCATACAGAGAACAGTCAGGGAAAGAAAGGAGGGATTTTTGACAATTATGCTTCTCTGAAATTACAATCCCTTTTTCATATTCTCTTCACATTTCATTTATGTCTACAATAATGAATGATGTAACTGAATCATGTTGCTTCAGTTTGCTCTTTTTCCACTTATTTCTGTTGAGAGAAAAGATCTGAAGGAATTTTTAAACCATGATATTAATGGAGAAAGCAAGGCTATGAAATGTTAATACAAATCAGATTTCGACAGTATCAGAATCAGCATCAGTACTGACTTTTCTGAGTGGACTATCACACATGAAATGTATATTGAAATGATATTTGTCTGGATTTCACTTGGCATTTCTAATGGAAAAAAAAAATAATAATAAAGTACTGCTTCCTTTAATTAATTTTCCTTTTAAATAACACATATCTGTAGAATCACAGAACCATTAAGGTTGGAAAAGACCGCTAAGATCATCTAGTCCTACCATGAAACCATCTGAAATGACTTGCATTTTTCAAAATGCTGACTATTTGGTATTTGATTAATCTTTGCCCATTTGATTGGCCTACTGGTCAGAACATGTGCAGTTTTGATGTTCAAAGAAATTGCACTTTATTTTAAATGCAACTTGTCTCAACATGGATGAAAGAAGGTAATGAAGGGCCTTCCTTCGGTGTTAGATTGGGTATTCTCTTTTTTACTCACCTGGATTGAAATGGGTAGACTTGAGTGGTCTTAAATACTAGTAGTGTCTCATTAGGAGATTTTGGATACTTTATGATGAAATGGTGATAAAAATATTTGCAGTTGGTCTTACTGTAGGAAATTTTAACTGGATACACACTTAGCTATGTTGATGGATTGCATGATGTTTCTATATAAAAGTGCACAAATGAATAACTATCCTTTTATACAGACAAGAATATGTGCATACCTACAAATGATATAACATACATCTCTATAGTGCATATTTTTACTGGTAATATGTTCTAAAATGTTCTACGTCCAAAAAGCATTTGAAGTCTCCTGTAAGGATAGTTTAAATATCTCCTCACAGGGAATATGCAATTATATCTGTATATGTGTGACTTCACTTATGAGTATTTGTTGTATTCTGTTCAGTAGTGATCTGTGTGTGTGTTTGCATGCTGGTGTTTGTGAGAAAATCATCTGTGTGTGATCAGAAATAAAAAACATTTTCCTGCTCACATTCTGAATGCTTATGATACTGCTGTTAAACAGGCAGTGGAAAAGTATTTTGCTTGAGATATTTGCATCTTATGTGAACAAAAATTTTTAAAAATTCCAATAAAAATACTTTTTGAAGCGATGAATATTAAAACGCTGAAACTCAGAAGAATTTTGTTTCTCATATCAAGCTAAAATATTAACAGTGATATATTTAATGTTGATTTAATTTCTTTCTTTGATAACATGTACATTGGGGTACTAAATTTAATCAAATACCAGAATGTGATATTTCACATATGCAAACATGTAATGTAAAAATTATATTTCCATTTTGTTAGTCAAAATTATTATTTAGTGGAAACTGAGTTTCAGAATAGGATAAGGAGCAGTATTTTGTTGTCATTAAATAGGAAGTGATTTGACTTGTACACTCAAAGTAATCTCTCTAGTCAATCATAATAATAGATTTCAAAGCTTATTTAAGAGCTGCTTCCAAGGTATGTATTACTTCAACTTTGAAAATCATTCTTTTTGGTGTTCTAAGATAACTACAGCTTATTAAATGTAGGTTTTGGAAATGATCTCTCATTGCTCATTTCTGTTGCGTTACAAGTTAATGATGAAAAGAAAACAGATTTTTTATGCAAAATTTAAAATTTTTATTTAGTATACAGCCATTCAGAAATGCTTAGTTAGAATACTTTCAATGTTTTCTAGGCAAAATTGAAACCTTTTATACATTTTTTTTTTTTTAATGAAAAACAGATTTACTTTCTAGCCATATCTGACACAGTAATTATGTGAAATATAATTTCTCTGTGCCTGTTGTGCTGCCATCACGTTTTTTCCTGATTACAGTGATTCTGGTCTCATGATGCACCAAAATGCTGCAGTCAATTTTATTTTCTTCAAAGAAAACAACTCTGTGAAACCATCAGCACATACATTTCATGAAATTAATTGGAGATTTAGTTTTGCTCAGAGTCTTCTAAAAGCAGAGGAAAGATTGTACGTGATGATATTGCTCAAATTCCTTTATGGAAAAAAAGCCATACAGGTTAATGAGGTCACATTTCAAAGCCAAGCAATTTATTATTATATGAAATGCACAAACATGAACTGAACTGTTAAGGTTTTTTTTTAATATGCCTACAGCACCATTATTATTATTATTATTATTATTATTATTATTATTATTATTATTATTATTATTATT